>JACEEZ010024445.1:150904-180904 GCA_016584305.1 Chionoecetes opilio | reverse complement strand
CTTCATTTTACTACCATTGTATTTACTTACGTATATCCATTTAGCCCACTCACTTCTTACTTATATTCACTCATTGTCTATGATGTGTGTCCCCCTGATTGTCTGTCATGATTTAGGTCTCTCTCTCTCTCTCTCTCTCTCTCTCTCTCTCTCTCTCTCTCTCTCTCTCTCTCTCTCTCTCTCTCTCTCTCTCTCTCTCTCTCTCTCTCTCTCTCTCTCTCTCTCTCTCTCTCTCTCTCTCTCTCTCTCTCTCTCTCTCTCGGGAGATGGAAGGAGAGAGAAAAATAAATAAAGGGAGAAACAAAAATAGACGAGAGATTCTAACCTCTCTCTCTCTCCCTCGAAGGAAATGGAAGGAGAGAAATTCATAAACACAGTGTTACGTGTACAAAGCCATTCGGAGTGTTTTTCAGAGCATAATACTTATTACGGGTAACTTTTGCTGATAGTATTTATAATAAATGATAATAATAAATAATCAATAAATTTGTAGTTCCTAATATCTCAATTTAAAAAAAGTTAGGGTTTGTCCAGGGCGCCACACAAGCCATGAGCGCCACTGTGCAATGGCGTGGCAGCGGCGGGCCTGCACACCGCCGCGATGAGTCAGGGCAGTGCGTCCGGTGGCTTCCGGGACAGACCCAGAATTATCATGAAACACGACACCAAAAACATGTGAAGACGTCCGCGTTATGAAAAAAAGATAACCTCGCCGCAGGCATGACCTTGCGAACACTTGGACTGCAATCATGAGGCTGTGAGCAAGGAACATATAAGAGAGAGAGAGAGAGAGAGAGAGAGAGAGAGAGAGAGAGAGAGAGAGAGAGAGAGAGAGAGAGAGAGAGAGAGAGAGAGAGAGAGAGAGAGAGAGAGAGAGAGAGAGAGAGAGAGAGAGAGAGAGAGAGAGAGAGAGAGAGAGAGAGAGAGAGAGAGAGAGAGAGAGAGAGAGAGAGAAAAAAAAAAATCATAATACTCTTATATCTTCCTTGGCTGTGAGTGGCACGAGTGGGTTTTCCTCCTTCTGCAGCGCCTCCAGCAACGTAGCATTGATATTATTTCCCCTCCTGTTTGGATAACATACCGCCAACCTCCCCCAACCCCCCAACCCTGCAGACCCAGGTATCGTCCCCTTCCCCTTACGGTCCTTTCCCTACTAAATGGAAATGCAGTTCCTCTTGTCTTGACTGCACTTATGTGGCCCTCGTGTGCTGTGACCTGCGCCACCCAGTCCTCAAGTGGTCCATCTTTACCCTCACCCATTCCCCCAACCGCCTGCCTGCCGCCCATGTATATACTGCTCACTGGACACCTTAACCCCTTCACGCCCAGATCTTTCCTTTACTATATGAAATTGTGTGTTGTTAGCCACAAAATTACGAAAAAGTAACTGAATATACCAAATTAGCTAGTGGACAAGGATACATAACAGGGCATATCTATAACACATTGCTTACATTCATTAAAAATCGTCTAATGGCACCCAAATTACAATGGAAATTACGCTCTGGGTCTCAAGGGGTAAATCCACACTTACTTACCTGTATTTTATTATATTTTTCATGCAGTGTTATATATTATTATCTATTTCCTTCGTTTTATATATGTGTGTTTAGATCGAAGAGCGAACATATATACACACACAATGCCAAAAAAACTAGAAAAGAAAATTGATATGGAGCATCCAGATTCCAACAGTCAAGGTCACTGGAATCATGAGTGGCGTGAATACCGGTGGTCGTCCCGAGGGCAAATACCGCGTCTGAAGGTGTCAGTGTCACGGTCGCCCAGCGGGAGGTTGTTCTTCGGCCTTGAATACATTACCGGCATAAGAACATAAGAATATAAGAAAATAAGGAAGCTACAAGAGGCCGCGAGACCTACACAAGGTAGTTCCTGGCATGGCACAGCTCGTCACAGCACGTCACAAAGACCCTCAGCTGCTGCAAGGCGTGAGGTGATCTGCCTTACTGTCCCCTTATATACCCCTTCCTCTGTCCCCTTCCCCTGTCCCCTTACTGTACCCCTGTGCCTTACTTCCTTACCCTCTACTGTCCGCCACGCATCCACTGACGGTTAAATATTATGGCCGATTTCATGAAGAGCAGCGGAGGTTGTCCAGACTTAACCATGTCTTAGTTACTTGGCTAAATGCAGTCAACCATGAGTCAACCATCTAAATGTCTAAAATATCTAAATAGAGGACTTGTGAATATCCTGAAAGATGGAAAAGACTGCCAAGAGTTAATTGGGTGTGTAAACTTCTCAAAATACGGAACGTTCAAGAAGGAAACCAGATGGCTGAGTACAAGATCTATAGAGTTTTAATAAAAATAATAGTACTTTTAATAGACGATAGTATGTCTATTAATCTTGGCTGAGGAGACTGTAGCAACTGTCATAGTGAGGCGAGTGCGTGCCCTAGACACCACCATGTAACCCTGCCTCAGAGTGGACAACAACTACTAGTCTACTACTACTACTACTACTACTACTACTACTACTACTACTACTACTACTACTACTACTACTACTACTACTACTACTACTACTACTACTACTACTACTACTACTACTACTACTACTACTACTACTACTACTTCTTCTTACACAGCAACTACTATACTACAATAGTTACCCATTATCTATACTACTGCTGTTGCTACTGAGTGTTTCACCTTGACTCAAGCTCAGATAGAGTACCTTCGTGCCTTCAGACTCTCGGGCTTGTGTACTCAGAGTCGCTGTCATTGCGGAGGTGAAGGGTGATGTACCGCCAACCACCACAGCCACACACCCCACCACCCACCACACCCACACACCCCACCACCCACCACACCCACACACCCCACCACCCACCGTACCCACACCCCACCAATCACCACACCCATACACACCCTCAAGAACCAACACACGCACACACACCCTCAAGAACCACCACACCCACACCCCCTATCATCCACCACACGCACACACCTCCACCAACCACCACACCCTCTCCCCCACCACACCCACACCCCCCGCCATCCACCCCACCCACACACCCCACCACCCACCACACACACACACCCCACCACACACACACACACACACACACACTCAAGACCCATGGCAAACACTTTCCTTGTATCACAGCACCAAAATATGACCAATTATTTCACCTTATATCATTGTCATACCATCAATTTATGTATTGTTATGTACTATTATATTATATCTATCTATCTATCTATCTAGCTATTATATCTTGCCGCAGCACATGTTCCCTATCTCATAACCACGAAGCAGGGCTTGAAGGCGATACACTCACGATGCTTCCTGCCTTTCATAATGGTTTACACTTATCTTGTGGTTACGTGCTGTCTGCTGTTTGCTGATGTTGCCATTGTATTATTTTGTGCAACACTCAAAATCTATCAGAACGTGGATATTGAGGTATAAGAATTTCATGAGTTTACAGTGATTCTTTTTTCTCTCTCTCTCTCTCTCTCTCTCTCTCTCTCTCTCTCTCTCTCTCTCTCTCTCTCTCTCTCTCTCTCTCTCTCTCTCTCTCTCTCTCTCTCTCTCTCTCTCTCTCTCTCTCTCTCTCTCTCTCTGTTTATGTGTATATATATCACGAATACGTAACCTACATACTTTTCATTCGGCCGGAAGACTGCGGCAGATGACGTGTCCTAATAATAGCTTTTTTTATTTTTTTTCAAAGTGAGGTTGGGGAATGCCGCAAAAAACTGAGTTGCGTCGCGCTGTGGCTCTCCTCTGCCTTGCCTTGGCCTTTGAGCCTGTAGTGGGGAAAGAGCCTCCGTCCAGGACTCAGGCCGACTGCAACATCCGGGTCACCGCAGTGCACCGCCATTACGACTAAAAATTGTAACATTGGAAGCGCCTCCTGTAGCAGCAACACCAGCAGTAGTAGCGGTGTGAGGAGGAGGACGGTGAACAGATGATGATGGCTATAGTCTATTTTTTTTTACGAGGCGAAAATTCCATTCTATCTGAAGGTCTCATGCCTAAAATTATGCCTATGTTTACCTGATAATATGGTTAACTATGATAAAATACAACTGATATTTAGAAGAACTGTACTATTCCCTTCTCCTGGCATCAAATATCAGTCAGTAAGCAGCAAGAGGTCAGGATTTTTCGCCTCGTTAAAAAAACCCAGAGTATACCACGTGTACGTCTGACGGCTTCTTGTAGCTTCCTTATCTTATGTTTCTTATGATGATGATGATGATGATGATGGGTGGTAATGTTGAAAATGGAAAAAACCGGATGAACAATGATCATAATTATATTATAAGAAGGATAGCAATGATGCTAATAATGATGGTCCTCATAATGATAGTAATAATATTGACAAAACTATTATCATTGCTATGATCATGATGATATTTATATTTGTAATAATGATAACAATGATAATAGTAGTAATACTGTTAATGATGATAATGATAATAATATAAATAATAATTATTTATATTTTTCAATCAATATTGTTATCATTCATATTATTATCATCATTCATATTATTATTTTCACCATTATCAGTATCATAATTAATGTAATTTACACACACGTATAAGTAAATCTGCATTAATTACTTAAATTTATGTTATGTTATCAACCGAGGGTGTGTTATAGTGATCAGATCTTAAGTACATTATAATGTCGTCAGGGAGGTAGAACACGAAGACAAAGCACGTACATAACTTTACTTTTCTATCTATTATTCTTTGGTTGTAATGTCTGTGTTCCAGAATGCCGCCTCGCATATTTCGGGAAACTATTTGTTACGTGAACACATATACACAGAAAAAAAATCACAACATTTGGTGATGTGGGTGATACACTTGTTGCTTCTCTGTCCTATGAGCAATAACACTCCATCTATCCTTTCCATCTATCCCTCCCTCCCATCCCTCCCTCCCTCTCTCCCATCCCTCCCTCCCTCCCTCTCCCTCCCATCTATCCATCCATCCATCCATCCATCCATTCATCCATCCATTCATCCATCCATTGATCCCTCCCTCCCTCTCTCCCTTCCTCCCATCCATCCATCCATCCATCCATCCATCCATCCATCCATCCATCCATCCATCCATCCATCCATCCATCCATCCATCCATCCATCCATCCATCCATCCATCCATCATCCATCCATCCATCCCTCATTCCCATACCACGAGTAAGTACTTTTCAAAACAGAGAGAAAAATAATCTCGCTTGTCCAGCCACGTATTTTCCTGTGCCAGTAGTATAGACTGTAGAGGGCGCGGGGAGATCACTGAAGTCACTGAAGCCACTGAATAAGTCCACCGAGTCTTTATTGTGTTACGGGTCGTCTTCGCTGCTTCTCAGTTATGCTCAAGGAATTGGTGATCAGAAGTGAGAAAATGCATGTAATAAAGCAGAAGAAGCAGAGAATAAGTAGAAGAGAGGTAGGGATAGAAGGAGGGAGGAAGGAGTTGAAGGGGTGAGTGGGGGTTCATGATATAAGGGACGGGGGAGGGAGTGAGGCGTTGTAGGGTGGGAGAGGGAAGGGGCTGAGACAGGATGAAGCGCAGAATTTTGGATTGGCCGTGTTATTGTGAATAATGTTATACAGGAAATTGGACCTGTTGTCAGCATGGCGTCACCTGTGCGTGCCTGTGTGTGGGGGGGGGGTATTCATCATGGTCTTGATCATGCGTTGGACTCGTAATGTTCACCTATCACCCTCCCGTTAGACTCACAGACCGATGTTTGGGTGAGGCAGCTCCCCAAAGCCAGTAAAGATTTTTTTTTTTTTTTTTTTTTTACGTTGAAGCCTATAGCGCGAGTAGGCTATTTATTATATCAGTCTGGAGGGACGTGATGGTTGGCCCTCCGCTCGTTGGTTGGTGCAGGCTGGATTTTTTTTTATAGTGACACCTGTTATGTTATACTGTATATAGGTGAAGGTTCGTTAAAGCCAGTACAGTTACTCTTTACTGGCTTTGCATCTCCCAATCTCCAGCTGTCACCCTTCAGGAAAAAGCTTAGAGCTCATAAAAAGCGATCTTTGGGTAATGCCGGGACCAGAGTAACAGTACGATAACAGTATAGTAACAGTTCTTAATAGTAATACAGTAGTACAGTAATAGTAGAGTAACAGTTCTTAGTTACTTTGGCCGGGACCTCACACACCACACACGGGAACAGTAACTGCCCGTATTTGTCAGTGAAAATTCCCTTGAGCGGGAATCGAACGCGAGACCACGGAGTGATGCGCCAACGCTCCTACCACTGAGCTACTCATGCAGTGTGTCTGTGTCTGTGTCTGTGTCTGTGTCTGTGTCTGGTGTGTGTGTGTCTGTGTGTCTGTGTGTCTGTGTCTGTGTCTCTGTGTGTGTGTGTGTGTGTGTGTATGTGTATGTGTGTGTGTGTGTGTGTGTGTGTGTGTGTGTGTGTGTCTGTGTCTGTGTCTGTGTCTGTGTCTGTGTCTGTGTCTGTGTGTGTGTGTGTGTGTGTGTGTGTGTGTGTGTGTGTGTGTGTGTGTGTGTGTGTGTGTGTGTGAACAGCCAATGTCGACCGTCTCATGCAGTCTTTGTTCCACAGCGGAAAACTAGAACCTTAATTATTTTCGCCTTTTTTTTTTTTTTTTTTTTTTTTTTTTTTTTACCCATGTAGTAAAAAATTGATGAAGCCACGACGAGTCATTTGTCTTCAGTTACAAGACTCACAAGTGATTGCCTGCTTCTTCCTTCCTTCGATCCTTCCTCCATCTCTTCTTTCTTTCATTTCCATCTTTCTTCTCCTTCCTCGCCCTCCGTCACTTACCCTCAGCGCCTTCCGTTCCTCCCCCTCCTGGTTCCTCCTCCTCCTCCTCCTCCTCCTCCTGCTCCTCCTGCTCCTCCTCCTGCTCCTCCTGCTCCTCCTCCTCCTCCTGGTTCATCCTTCCATCCATCTCCCTCGTTAAAGCCTCGTCTCTTCCTGCCCTCGCCTCCTCACCCGGTGCATTCCCTAACAATTGGATGGACGGGTTAGCGTCATCTTCACTTTGGCGCGTCCTTGAGGCTGAGGATGGCCGGCGATCAGAGTGGCGGGGGGGCGGGGTAGAGGGGGGGACAGGACTGAGGAGGAGTAGGAGGGCGAAGGGTAGGACCACAAGGAGGGGGACAGGGGGGAGGCAGCAGTGATGAGCGGTATGATAATGTTCAGCAATACTCCTGCTGGTTTACATGACCCTCTCCCCCAAATAAAAATATGACTCCCAAAAAAACATGACTCCCCAAAAAACATGACCCCCCCAAAATATGACCCCCAAAAAAACATGACCCCAAAAAAACATGACCTCCTAAAAAACATGACCCCCAAAAAACATGACCCCAAAAAAACCATGACCCCCCAAAAAAACATGACCCCCCAAAAAAAATATCTGCATGTGTATTTCTTCCTGTATTTTGTATAACTTTGGTGTGTTTTATTCATGTGATTGGAGATAGTCAAGGGCTGTGGAGATAGTCA
The DNA here is from genome assembly GCA_016584305.1 of Chionoecetes opilio. Taxonomy (NCBI): domain Eukaryota; kingdom Metazoa; phylum Arthropoda; class Malacostraca; order Decapoda; family Majidae; genus Chionoecetes; species Chionoecetes opilio. The sequence continues at coordinate 173,419 of JACEEZ010024445.1, read as the reverse complement.
AGGGCTGTGGAGATAGTCAAGGACTGTGGAGATAGTCAAGGGCTGTGGAGATAGTCAAGGGCTGTGGAGATAGTCAAGGGCTGTGGAGATAGTCAAGGGCTGTGGCTCGAATATAAACTGGTCACCAAAGAATGCAAAAGAACCTGCGAGACTTCCTGCATGTAGCTATAGTCGAGCGTCACTTGATTTTCTGTGTTGACCCGACTTCGACCTGACCCGACCCGACCTGTTGACTTGTCTTCCTCCTGAGGCTCCTGAAGGCTAACACATTTTTTTTTATCTCAAAGGACTGGCCAAGGGCAAGAAAAAAAAGTAACATAGAGCCCGCTAGCTGCCAGTGGTTCGCATAAACGCAGTGATTCCCAACCTTTTTTCTGTCGTTTCCCCCTTCAACCAGTTCAACCATCCGGATTTCCCCCTTTATGTGAAAAAAAGTAGCCAAAACACAAAATTTACTTACTTAATAACACAAGTATCTACTACATACTATCTTCTACAGTATATCTATATATACTTGAAGAAAAGTCTATAGCCGCATTCTAAGACATAATTTTTTCTGTCGACTAAATGCTAGTAATTTAGATGTCCCTCAGGATAAATTTCCCCCTTAGGATCCTGAAATTTCCCCTCAGGGGGAAATTTCCCCCAGGTTGGGAAATACTTCTTTATAGAGAAGACAGTAACGGTATTTCGGTATTTCTATGAGTAAGTAACCGAAAATTCATCTTATCTCATTATCTGAAATTGGATGAAGGCGGAGGTGATGCGAGCAAACCTAAGCCACAAGTTTGAACCTATATTGAATAAAACCAGATGTGGAGAAGAGGCAACACGAACTTAACCAATCCAGATTACGTATCGAATACAAAACAAGTAAATCCAGCAACGTAAAACACACACACACACACACACACACACACACACACACACACACACACACACACACACACACACACACACACACACACACACACACACACACACACACACACACACACACACACACACACACACACACACACACACAACAACATACACACACACACACACACACCACACACACACACACACACACACACACACACACACACACACACCACACACACACACACACACACACACACACACACACACACACACACACACACACACACACACACACACACACACACACACACACACACTGTAACCCGTGTCGCTTTGGGTAATCGCGATGATGATTTACGACTATCGGGCGTACCTAAAGAGGAATGGCCTGTGATGGAGAGCTTCCACAAGACTCATCCCGATACTCGTCTTCACCTTGGCTCAATGACACCCTTCTATAGGTAGCTCAACGAGACGCCTCCATCCAAGATCTATAGACTTTTAGATAGTATGAGTAGTATGTATGATAGTATGATAGTATAGAGTATGATAGGAGAGTATGATAGTATAGATTTAGATAGTATTTATATAGTATGTCTCTTAATCTTGCGAGACACCTCCATCCAAAGCCGAGAGAGAGAGTCCTTTAGTCCTTTAGCCTTGCCTCCATCCATCTGCACGGGCCGAGGAAGGAAATTTGCACGTCGGAAAAGGAAGATTACAGGTCCAAAGGGTGGGGGGGGTAGATAAGGAGGGGGACAGTGGGATGGTTGGGGTGTGCTAGGGGGCAGGTTGAGAATGTAAGGGGGAGATGATGGATTATAGTTGGAGAGGTGTAAAGTGTCTGGAGGTGTAGGGATGGCAGGAGCAAAGGCCGGGGAGGTAGATGTGAGGTAGCTGTCCCTTGTCCGCCCCCCCGACCCCCCTCCCCCCTTCCTTCCTCAAAACACCATCATCTTCAAGGACATTTGGATTTGGACTGCTAAGGAGGAGGTGGGGTGGGGTAGGGGGAAGGAGGGGGCGTGAATCCGGTGGAAAATGGAATTGGGGGCTGGTAAAGAGGAGGAATACATAGGAGTAACAGACACCAGGAAACCTATTGGTCCATAACTAGGGTAAGGAGGAGGAGGAGGAGGAGAAGGAGGAGGAGGAGGAGGAGGAGGAGGAGGGAGGAGCAGCAGGATGAGGAAGAGGAGGAGGAGGAGGAGGAGGAGTAGGAGGAGAAGGAGGAGGAGGAGCGGAGGAGGAGGAGGGCTGCATCTCTATCAGGGTAATGGTTCTGGTATGTATATTGGTGAATGAAGAAAAAAAGAAGAAGATTCATGACCTGAATGAAAAAAGAAGAGATTTGTGTTGCGCGCGTGCTGGTGTTTGATTGTTGTGGTTAGCAGAGTTCCTTTGTTTGATAAGTGTGTGTGTGTGTGTGTGTGTGTTGTGTGTGTGTGTGGTGTGTGTGTGTGTGTGTGTGTACGTGTGTGTACGTGTGTGTGTGTGTGTGTGTGTGTGTGTGTGTGTGTGTACGTGTGTGTACGTGTGTGTAGTGTGTGTGTTTGTGTGTGTGGTGCTGTGTGTGTGTGTGTAGTGTGTGTACTGTGTGTGTGTGTGTGTGTGTGTGTGTGTGTGTGTGTGTGTGTGTGTGTGTGTGTGTGTGTGTGTGTGGTGTGTGTGTTGTGTGTGTGGTGTGTGTGTGTGTGTGCTGTGTGTGTGTGTGTGTGTGTGTGTGTGTGTGTGTGTGTGTGTATACAATTATTTATCTTTTAAGGCTGCCGTTATCAGAAAGAGAGAAATAGTACCTATCAATAAGTTTTTCTTTTGCAAATTGATACGTTTTCTAATAAGTCTAATGTTTCACGCCGTCGCACTTGCAGAGATCAAGCGTGAAAATCTTATGTGTATATCGAACATCGGTGAAACAAACCCTCTGTGTCGAATACATACATTTTTTCCTCCATCTCTTTCAGTCTCTATCTCGCATTCACTATGATTTAGCTCCAACTGTTTTCAATTTATAGAGTTTAAGGCTTTTTTTTTTTCCCCTTTCGTGCCACTCTTCTGTGCCCGGGAGACCGTCTGAAAACACCCTTTTTAATAAACCCCAACCCCCTTTTTTAACCCTTAAAAAACCCCCATTATTATCTTATTAACCAACATTTTTTATCTTTTTAAACTAACATTTTTATCTTTTTTAACCAACATTATTTCTATTATTTTACATAAAACTCGAGTTTTTCCGGGGGGAAAAAAAAGGGGTTTCCAATGCCTAAATTAGGGGGAATTTATAAAAAGGAAAAAATCCCTTTGATTTTTTAGGCCATCTTGCAAAAATGTATTTTTTTTAAACAACAAAAACAACAAGTGTGGGTGTATTCTAACGGATTGGGCACGAAAGGGAAAATTTATGGATCTGGACAAAACGAATTTTGTTTTATGAGGTTTTGGGGAGAGGAATAAGGGCGGGAAAAACGTAAAGGGAAAGGGAGAAATAAAAAAGGAAAGTAAAAACGAAAAACCCCTACACAAATAAAAACACACCACCCCCCACAAGAGAGAGAGGAGAAGAGGGGAAAAAGGGGAGAGAGAGAGAGAAGAGGGGAGGGGGAGAGAGAGAGGAGAGAAGAGAGAAAAACGAGAAGAGAAGAAGAGAGAGAGAGAGAGAGGAGAGGAGAGAGAGGGGAAGAGAGAAAATTTGGAAGAACAAAATGTTTTAAAGGTTTTAAAATTAAAAGAACAAAAAAAACGGGGGAAAAGGGGAAAAAGGAAAGGGGGGGGAAAAAGTAAAAAAAGGAAGAAGAGGGGGAATACATGGGAAATCATAGGAATAACAACACCAGGACCTTTGGGGTCCATAACTGGGAAATTTTTGTTAAATATATACTACAAACTACAACTACATGTAAGAGGACATTTTAAAAATGATACCATGTCCCTAAAAAATAAAAACAGGGAAGGTTTCCGTAGTAAGAATGATAGTAAAAAATTTTGTTTAACTAAAACCTCCCCAAAAACCACTACAACTAATCGACCCGGGGGACAAAATAAAAATTTTCGCAGGGGACTTCAATCCCCTTTTAAACTTTACAGTGCGCGTCAAGTCTTTTTTTAAAATGTAGTTTTTGTGCGGGCTTCGAAAAACTTTGCTTTTAATTTTTTTCCATCGACCCCCCCAACCCCTAACATTGAAAAAATTTTTTTACGGAGATCTTTTGATGCAACGTTGACCTTTTTTTTTTTAAAACCGTTTTTTCTTGTTGTCACTTGAGGAGAAAGCTCAATTTTTTTCTCTTGATTAATGCTCAAATCCTTTTAGGATTTTAAAAGGTTTTTTTCTATCAACCCCCACGGATTCTACGACCCTTTTAGGGAAAACAAAATTAATTTTTCCGCAGTTCTCTTCATAAAATAAATTTTTCGCAGAGATGGTTTTTTTTGGGCTGCCCCTTTTGCACTGTTTCCCCAATTTGGCTTGTTTTTAAACGAAAAAAGGGCCCGACCAGAATTGAACGGCATATTCAAATTTTGGGCCCCCCCAAAAGAACTTTGTAAAAAATCGTGTCATTACTTTGGGATTTTATTTTTCCCAAAGTTGCGTTTAATAAACCCCAAACCATCTTATTCGCCTTTTTACGGGCAGCTGGAAATGGGGATTTGGTTTTCGATCATTACTGATGATGACACCTAAACCCTTTTTCTGCTGTACTTCATTTTAAAAATTTTATTTTGCATTTGATAGTTATATTTGAGGTTTTGGGTTGCCTATTGCATTCTTTAAAATTTTATGGGAAAATTGAAATTTTAATAGCCATTTATCACTCCAATCTGCCCATTTTGTCGAGATCACGTTGTAGGGTTTCGCAGTTTTCTCAGTTATGCTTTACCCCCTTTTTTTTGGGGTGTAATCTGAAAATTTCGATTTTTTAAAGATACAAGCCCGGGCAGCCCCCTTCATTTGATATATATCAAAAAAGGTAGGCCCCAAAGACCGACCCCCTTGGGGCCCCCCAAACTAGTAAAATCCCCCCAAATCAATCCCTTCCCATTTATTACTACCCGTTTTTTTACGATTTGAAAGCCAATCCCCAATCCCTAAACATAATTGCTCCCTTTGGGCCATGTGCCCTTAGCTTGGCCCAAAAGTCGCTTAGGGGGAATTTGTATCGGGGGCTTTCTAAAATCAGGTATATTATATCCGGGGGAAATTTTTAAACCCCTTTCCATTTTAAAAAAGGGATTTAAAAAAATCGAGTTGGGTTTTTTTAAGCAGGATCTCTTATTTTCGAAATCCATGCGGGGATTTAATTTGAGTTTTTTCATCGGAAAAGACCCTATTTTTTTCCCCCCCAATATTTTCTCAAATATTTTGAAAATTTCACGGACGTTAGACTAATTGGGCGAAAAATTATTTTGGCGAGGCTTTTACCCCCTTTCCCTGAATATCGGGGTAACTTTTAAAAAGCAAATTTTCCACCAAAAACAAAGAAAAATTTTTGGGCCCTTTGCGATTTATTGAGAATAATCTTTATGGGAGCGAAGTTGACTGTGCCATTCGCGAAGTAATCGCGGCGAGATTTCTTTCCCACCCCCAGGGAATTTTTGGCGGGGTCAATTTTTCGGGCAAATATTTTGGGAATTTCGTCTACTGTTACTCCCCTTTTCCCAATCTATCACTTTCGAGCCCCGCATACAGTTTACGGGTTTTTGGGTTTAAGGGGGGCTTCGTCTTTTTTAATAAATACCCCTTTAAAAGAAAGCATTGAGTCCCGGACCCATACTTTTATTATCTTTTTTCCCAAGAATTATTCTTTTTTTCCCAGTGGCCCAAAATACTTTTTTTGGGACTTTTTTTCTTTCTTGAACGTATTAAAAGGGAACCCTTTTTTCCAGGTTTGATTTGGATTCTTTTGAAATTTTTTTTCTTAATACTCGCGCTTTTTGGGATTTAAATTAAAACCTTTGCAACGACGCTTTACGTCATTTATTCTCTAAATCGCGGTCTGCATTTTTATGGCTTGTAAAATTTATACCTCGGCGCCCTTTCTGCCAATGATTGGGTTAAAACTCATTATTCCCCTCCAACTGGTTTTGTTTTTTGTTTTTTCCAAAAGTTTTCTTACCATGGGACAAAGTTTTTTTAACCACCGATTGGGGGTTTTTTGGAATAAAATTTCACAGTTTTTGGGGGGTTTTTTTACCCTTTAGTAGGACAAAACCAATCAACTTCGCTTAGTATATTGCTATCTTCGGAAAACTGCTTTTTTTATAATTGGGAACAAAAAAACCGTTTTTTTGTGATGTCTACGTTGCAATTTATGCCGCAAACTGTTAAACCCGTGATCCCCTGTTTTGCCCCAAAGTTCCCCCATATCCCCGTAATCAATCAGATCAAAGTCGAAAAGTGAAAACAAAAACTAGGGAAAAACTATTATCCCCTTTTAGGCTCACGGACCACCTGATTTAAATATACTTCTTTTTTCCCTATCAAGCAATCGGGATCCTTCTTAACACAAATTATTATTCCATTTTTAGGAGGAGGAGGAAGAAAAGGAGGAAAAGAAGAGGGAGGGGGAGGAAAGGAAGAGGGGCCGTGAATACTTATTTGGGGGTTATCAGGGCCCCCAAGGGGGAAAAGAAAGGGGAAGGGTTGGGGGAGGGGAAGGGGAGGGGGGAGGGGGAGGGGGGGTAATGGTTTTACCTGTTTTAAAAAGGCTGAGGAAAACGGAGGACAGGCAGACACAGCTTGATCCTCACAGGTAACACAGACAATTTCCTTCTCTTGTCCTTTTTTTTCCTCATTTTAAACCCGTTCTCCTGGGTCTTTTTTCCCCCTCACCCCTGTTTTTGTCTGCATTCTTGTTCTCCTTCTTTGTCATCCTCTTTATCCTTACCTTTGTCTTCATTCTCCTCCTCTTCCATCTTCTGATATTTTTCATTTTTACTTACTTTTTCCCTTTTTTCCCCTCACTCTTTTTCCCTCTTTATCCACTCCCTTTTTTTTTTCCCCCCTCCCCTATTTATTCCCTTTTTGAAATTTTTAAATCGGGGCTTTAAAAGAAAAAGAAGAAGTCCACTTGTTGTTGTTGTTCTTTTTCTTGTTCTTGCTTTTCTCCTTTTTTTCTTATTTTTCCTCCTCTTCTTCCCTCTCCTACTCCTCCTCTTTCTCCTATTCCACTTCCTCCTCCTCCTTCCATCCTCCTCTTCCTTCCATCCTCCTCCTCCTTCCACCCTCCTCCTCCTTCCATCCTCCTCTTTCTCCGCCTCCTCCTCTTTCTCCGCCTCCTTCCATCCTCCTCCTCCTCCTCTTTCTCCGCCTCCTCCTCTTTCTCCGCCTCCTTCCATCCTCCTCCTCCTCCTCTTTCTCCGCCTCCTCCTCTACCTCCTCTTCCTCCCCCATTTCCCCCCCTTCCCTCATCCCCCCCTTTTTTTTTCCCCCCCTCTTTCCCTCCCCCTTCCTCTTCTTTTCCTTTTCCTCTTCTTCCTTCTCCCCTTCCATTTCCCCCCTTTCCCCCTCCTTTCCCCCCCCTTTCCCCCTTTCTTTCCTTTCCCCCGCTTTTTTTTTTTCCTTCCCCCATTTTCTAAAAACCCCCAACCCCCCCCCTCCCTCCTCCTCCCTCCCCCCCTCCTCCCCTCCTTTCCCCCTTCCCCTTTCCCCCCTTTTTCCCCCCGCCTCCTTCCCCCTCCTCCTCCTCCTCCCCTTTTTTTCCACCTCCTCCTCCCCCCTCCTCCTCCTCCTCCTCCTCCCCCTCCTCCTCCTCCTTCTAAACCTCCACCTCCTCTTCCTTTCCCCTTTCCCCTCCTCCTCCTACTGCCTTACGAAAACATCCCCTCGACACAAATTTTTTCGCAGGTTTTTTTTTTTTTCCTCCTTTTTTAAATTTTCCCGTGACACCTAAAATAAAAAATTTCCCCAAGGAAATTTGGCCCGTAAGAAGTGGTTGGGGACAGTGTAATCATGTATAGCAGACCCCCCTTCGAATCCCGCCACTATTAAACCCGTCTACCCTTTTTTCATTAAACCCCCCCTAATTGCCCCTTAAAAATTTACCTACTGTATATACGATTTTCACATAGACTCGCATGTTTTACTCAAAATTCTCTCTCTCCTCCCCTCTCTCTCTCTCCCTCTCCTCTCTTCTCTTCTCTCTCCCCCTTCTCTCCTCTCTCTCTCTCTCCTTTTCTCTCCTCCCTCTCTTTTCTCTCCTCTCTCCTCTCCTCTCCTCCTCTCTTCCCTCCTCCTTTTCTCTTCTCCCCTCTCTCTCTCTCCCACTCTCTTCATCCCCTTTTCTCTCCTCTCTCTCTCTCCCCTTTTCAATTTTCCCCTCTCTTTTCCCCCTTTTCTCTCTTCTCTCTTCCCCTCTCTCATTCACCCGGGATTCCCCGTTTCCCCACTAAACAAATTTCGCCCCTTTGGGGTTTTTTTTTGTTTTTTTTTGTGCCGCGCCGCAGGCGATTAGGAACCTTGCAAAATGACGTCCCGTTTCTTGCTAGTGGTGGTGGGGCGATGAAAAGCCGGGGAAACCCATGCAAAAGCTAACCTTCCCGAGCAGGGTAAATACCGTATCTAAAGGGAGTGTGTGTGTCTGTGTGTGTGTGGTTTTGTGTTGTGTGGTGTGTGGTGTGTGTGTGTTGTGTTTTGTGTGTGTGTGGGTTTTTTTAACTAGTAAATTTACCAGTTTGAATACGGAAAAAAATTACCGGGGGGGGTTTCCCTCTCCCTTTTCTCATTTGGTCAAACTTACTTTAAAAAAATGAATACTTTTGGCAAACTAAATTCTTTCCAGGCCCTTTGATAACAGTAGAATACTTTTTTCTATATCCAGCTATTCCAATTCCCCAAAACCCCCCAGGGTGGCCTGTGGGAGAGGCGCGCCCGGGCCTTTTTTCGAAAAAACCCGCATTCGGTCAGCGTTGGGGGTCCACCCAAATTTTGTCCTGGTTTTGGTGGCGCTTTGTATAGTCAATAAACCCTTGGGAATTTGGTACTTCCCCAAAATGTCCCAAAAGGATCAAAGGGGTTTTTTAAACTTATCCCCATATCAAAGCACCGGGGGGGGAAAAATGTACTTATTGGGTGTGACGCTGGTGTGGGTGTGACAGTGTGTGGTGTCCTTTTGTGGTGTGGGGGGAGTGTGTGTGTGGGGTGTGTGTTATGATACCCTTCTTTTTCCCCTGTCTCAATCGCGTTTTTAAATCCCCCTTTCTCTCCCTCCCCTCTCTCTCCTCCTCTCTCTCCCCCCCTTCCTCTCTTCCCCCCTCTCCTCTTCTCTTCTCCTCTCTTCTCTCTCTCTCTCTCTCCCCTCTCTCTCTCTTTTCCCCTTTCTTCTGCGTCTTCGTCGGTGATATGGGGTTCGGGACCGCGGGTCATCATTTTGGCGCCGGCGATCAGGGCACCACGGAAAAGTGGGCTGGCCCCAAACTGCCACGCCCCCATCGCTGGATCTGAGCATATCTGGTGAGTCGTTTTTTAACCTCACTTATGCTTTTCCTCCTTTTAAAAGTAAAAACCATTCCCTTCCTCCCCTTTACTTCTCTCTCCATCCCCCCCCCATCGCTCTTTTATAAACCCCCTCACCTACTCCCTTTAAATATCAAAATGATTTAGTACTCTTCCCCCTCAGTTTTCACCTACTCACTCATCAGTTAAAAAAAATACTGTTTTTTACCATATACTCACTCTCACCCTGCCCCGCAGCCACACACTTCCTCACACTTCAGATCCTTATACCTCATTATATATTTTTTCTTAATTCTTTGAAGTGATTTCCTTGCCCCCTTACACATCTACTCCCCATTGAACTTCGTAACTTTTCTTCACACGTCTGTCTACACACCACACACACACACACACCACACACACACCACACACACACACACACACACACACACACCACCACACACAACCACACACACACACACACCCACCACACACCCGCACAGCCACACACACACACACACACACACCACACACCACACACACACACACACACACACACACACACACACACACCACACACACACACACACACACACACAACACACACACACACACACACACACACAACACACACACACGACACACACACACACGCCACACACACAAACACACACACACACACAACACACACACACACACACACAACACACACACACACACACACACACACACACACACACACACCCACACACACCAACACAACACCACACAGGAGCACTCACACACAGACACCCACACACACACACACACATTCCATCATCAACACAAACACGCACACTAACACTATACTACACTACACACACACACACACACAACACCTCCCTAAACCCGTCCTCTCCTTCACCCCCTTCTCCATGGAAAGTCCTGGGAGTCACGTCGCAGATCACCCCGTCCTTTGTTCAGTTCCCAGTATACCAGCCCAATCACAGGTCAGGCCCCCCAGTTCCCTCAAGCCTCCCAGTCCCATCCGTACCCCAGGCAGCCCAGTACACCCAGGCGTCCCCGTTTTACCAGTACCCCCCCCCACACAAAGGGGGATGCAGTCTACGCGCCGCGCAGTACCAAAATCCCCAACCAGTACCTGAATGGGGGGGTCAGCTTAAGGGCGGTGATGACCTTCTCCTTGTTTCTAACCAAATGAGTATTTTATTTTTTTTTTTTTATCTATTTTTTTTTTTAAAATCTTGAAGTCATGTATATTTTTTTAATTTTATTTTTTCTCTTTATTTTTATTATTATGTTTTCCTTTATTTTTTGTGTCTTTTTTTATTTGTTTATTTGTAGTCATTATTCTCCAATTTTTTTTATTCGCTGATCCAAAAGGTTGGTTTTTTTTTTTTTTTTTTTCTTTTAGTATTTTTCCTCTTGTTAGGGTTTTTGGTTTGTACTCGTAAGTATATGTTTTGCATGTATTATGTATGCTTCTTGTTTATTTTGAAATGTGTTTTAAAATGCATGCGCGTAAACAAAAAACCCACCAAGTAAAATATATGAAGGGCACTCAAAACGTGTTGTTTTTTGTTGTTTTGCTATCAAATCAAATGGTGGGGTTATCCGGTGTACAGAGGCGGGGCGCTGAGGCGGCGGTAGGGGGCGGCCCAGCTGAAGGGGCCTGGCGAAAAGACTGAGCAACATTACCTGATCCTCGGGGGGGAAAGATGGTTTTTTCTTTTTCTTTTTTACATCCAAAGGGGACTGACCAAGGGCAAAAAAATAAGTATACGAAAAAAATAGCATTTGGGAAGGGGGTGATTCAAAAAAGTAATTTTTAAGATCAGTCATTAGCCAGTCAGTCATCAGTCATAAATCATCATTTATTGCACTTTTCCCTGGGAAAAAAGGCAAACCCCACATACCACACACACAACAACACAAACCCACACAACAAAAACACACACAACACACACACCACACACACACACACACCACCCCCACACACACACACACACACCACACACACAACCCCATACAAACCACACACACACACAACCACCCCACACACCCACCACAACACACACCCCACAACACCCCGGGTAAAAAACAACAGGGTTTCACCTAACACCCTACACCCCCACCCCCATACACATCTCACCCCTCCCAAACCCTTTTCACGGCTCGAAGAAAAAAGTAACTCGACCCGTGGGCAGGAGCGGGCCCCTTGGCGGGAAGCTGCAAGCTGGGCCTCGGGGGTTTTGGGGGCCTTTCTCCAGGTGTTCCGCCCCTTCCCAACCCCCACCCCGGGCACCCAAAACCTGGGAAATCTGATGTCTATTTTAAGGGCCCGCAGAAAAATAACTTGGGAAACTAAAAACAATCGGGGAAAAGGCGGGGGCACCAAATAATTGGGACGGGCTGAACATAAAAACCCCAAAGTGGGGCTAAAAGAGGTGTGAGACCTCCGGTGTTTCCTTTTTCTTCTCTACCCCCCCCTGTGTTTTTAAAAATAGATGAATTTGAAGTTTTTTTTTTCTCTTCTTCTCCTCCCTCTAAAGCCGCCCTTAACAATCGGTCCCCCTCCCTCTTCGCCCTTTCCCTCCCCCATCCTCTCTCCCCTCTCCTCCCCCTTCTTTTCGCTCCCTCCTCTCTCTTCCCCTTGGTGGGTTTTGTTGGGGATCTTTTACTCTCTCTCTCTCTCCTCTCTTCTCTCTCTCTTCCTCCTCTCTTCTCTCCCTCCTCCTCCTCCTCTCCCTTCTCTCTCTCCCTCCTCCTCTTCCCCCTCTCTCTCTCTCTCCTCTCTCTCTCTTTCGTATGGTTTGATTGACGAGAAAAGAGCCGGAATAAAATGTTTACTTTCCTTTGCCACTGAAGTAAAAAAAAAAAGCGGATACTTATTTTTTTTTCTTTTTTGTGGATATTTGTCTTGGCGTGTGTTGTGTTGTGTGTGTGTGTGTGTGGTGTCGTGTGGTGTGTGTGGTGTGTGTGTGGTTGTGTGCGTGTTTTTTTGTGTGTTTTTTTTTTTTTCCTATAGAACGCGTGCTGAAGTTTATTTTTGTTATTGTCATTATTATTATTATTTTATTATTATTATTTTTATTTTATTTTTTCATTATATTTCCCATTTAAAATGTTTACTTATTCATATTTTTTTTATTTTTATTTTGTTTTGATCTGTAGTACGGATTAAGATTATCTATAGATTATATTGTTATATTGTTATTTTGAATTATTATTATTTCATTTTTGTCATTTTTTTATTATTTTTATTATTATTTTTACAATCTTTATAAAGAATAAAAGGATGCAAGAAAACCCCAAATAAATCTATGAAAAAAATTTTTTTTTTTGTCCAAGGGAACTTTTCGTAAACCCAAAGCTTACACCTGATCAAGGTGGTAAACTATTGCTTGCCATTATTTGTGCCCCTTTATCCTCTTTTTAAATACACCTCGGGGGGGGGGTTAAACCCCCCCCCCCCCCGGGGTGTGGTTGTGTTTGTGTGGTGTGTGTGTTTGTGTGTGTGTGTGTGTGCGTGTGTGTGTGTTGTGTGGGGTGTTTTTTTACAATTATTTATTTTTAAAGACTGCTATCAAAAGAGAAAAAATATACCTAGCAATAATTTTTCTTTTGCAAATTGATACGTTTTCTAAAATCTAATGTTTCCGCCTCGCACTTGCAAGATCAACGTGAAAAACTTATGTGTATATCGAACTCGGGGAACAACCAACTGTGTCGATACTACATTTTTTCTCTCCATCTTTTCAGTCTCTTCTCGCATTCACTAGATTTACTCCAAATGTTTTCAAATTTTAATTTTAAAAACGTTTTTTCCCCCTTTTCGGCCCCTTTCGTGCCCCCGAACCCTCTGAAAAAATCCCTTTTCACCAACCAACTTATTATCTTATTAACCAACATTATTTTCTTTTTAAACCCCTTATTATCTTTTTAACCAACATTATTTTCTTATTAACCAAAATTATTATCTCTTATTATTTTCATCACTCGGTTTTTTCTGCCGATCAAAAAAAACGGCAAGTACCTAAAATTAAGAGGAAATTTAAAAAAAGGAAAATACCTTTAAAATTTTAAAACCATCTTGCAGTAATGTAAAATTCACAACAACAAAACAACAAAAACAATCATTAACATAGAATTCCCCTTTAAAAAAAAAACCCATGGTATCTTTACAAAATATAGAAAATCTGATCCTTTTGTTCCTCTAGTTATTTATATCTTTTTTTCTGTAATTACCCCCCACCTTGCAAAACACCCTTTTTGTTTTTAAAACTCTCTTCTCTCTCTCTCTTCCCCCTCTCTCTCTCCTCTCTCCCCCCTCCCTTCCTCTCTCTCTCCTCTCCTCCTCTCTCCTCTCTCTCCTCTCCCCTTTTCTCCCCCTTCCTCCTCTCTCTCTCTCTTCCCCCTTCCCCTCTTTCCTCTCTCCCCCTCTCTCCTCTCTCTCTCTCTCTCTCCCCCCTTACCTCTCCTCTCCTCTCTCTCCTCTCTTTCTTGCTTTCTCGAAACACTTTTTTTGTCGCTCGTTTCCCCCCGGGTTTACCTTTCCTCTCCCCTGGTCTTCTTTAAATACTCTCCACAAAAAAACCTTCTTCCTTTTTTTTGTCATCCCTCAAAAACTGTCGTTCCTAGTTTTTTTTCCCTTTGGTCCTGCCCCTTTTCTTTCCCCACCCCCTCCCTTTTTCCACTCTCTGGGCTTTTAAGCAAGCTTTTGGCCTGAAAGGGGCCGTTTTTCTATAAAAAATCCCACAAATAATACTTCGGGGGAATTGCGAGACCATTAACAGAGCAACACCTGAGAAAGTACCATTATTGAAAATAACCCTCCAAAGTACAAAAACGGACGGTGGAAATTCCCAATGAGGGGGCCACATTGTCCTTAAAAAAGGGGAAAACCAAGCCCATGGGAACTCTCGAAAGCTTCGGATCCTTCTTAAATGAAGACGTGTTCCCGTCAAAAGATCAAGAGAAACTTCTCTTAAAAAGCAAAGAGTAAACAGGAGATACTTTTAAAAAATTATTAAAAAAACAAGAAATTTTCGCAATAACTGACAGCAACTTCCGGAGGCAACCAACTCCGGGATGCAGGTTTCCTCAGTGGTCGCTTTCCGTTTTGTCGTAGGCCAGAAGGGTCGGTTGGTGGTCAAAATTCTCATGTGGATTGCTCCGTAGGCCGGGCGCCCCAAACCCTCTTTAAAAAAGGGGAGCAGTGGCCCCTCCACAGTTTTTGGACACTAATGAGGGATATCGGCTTTTGGGGGGTTTTCCCGGGGGTTCCGACGGCTTTTCCCCGTGTTGCCCCGAGGTCCACAGGAAAAAAATTTCCCCCCCCGGGAAAAAGCCTTGATTTTAAGAAATTTTTCCCAAATTTCAGTTGAATTTCCTGCAAAAAAAAAAAAAATTTCGGCTGGAATTTGAAAAGTTTTGACAATTTTGGTGGAATTAAAATGCTTTTAATTTTCTCATCACCACGTTTTCCAAGGTTTTTTCCATTTTTATGAATTTAAAAAAAATTTACCCATTTAGTGTGTAAAAGGCCATTAGTTTTTTTTTTTATTCAGTCCCAAAAAAAAAATATTTCTTTCTTTGAAAGAACATTTTTTTAGATCGAAAGGGGAAACAAACACTTTAAATTTCCCCAATCCCTCCGTTTTTTTTATTATTAATTTCATTTAATTGATTTTTATTTTGTATTTTTCCCTTTTTTTTTTTTGAAAAAAAAGCCGGTTTGGTTTAAAATTCAAGGGCCCCCTATAGTACCTTTTTTTTTTNGTGTATCCAGGGAGACCCGCCTTCGAATCCCGCCACTATAACCTGTCTACCCTTTGCATTACCATCCCTAAATTGCCTTAAATTCACCTACTGTATATACGATTTTCACATAGACTCGCATGTTTTACTCAATATTCTCTCTCTCTCTCTCTCTCTCTCTCTCTCTCTCTCTCTCTCTTCTCTCTCTCTCTCTCTCTCGCTCTCTCTCTCTCTCTCTCTCTCTCTCTCTCTCTCTCTCTCTCTTCTCTCTCTCCCCTCTCTCTCTCTCTCTCTCTCTCTCTCTCTCTCTCTCTCTCTCTCTCTCTCTCTCTCTCTCTCTCTCTCTCTCTCTCTCTCTCTCTCTCTCTCTCTCTCTCTCTCTCTCTCTCTCTCTCTCTCTCTCTCTCTCTCTCATTCACCAGGCAGTCACGTCCTCACTAAACAACTTAACGCCCTTTGTGTCTTTTTTGTTTCTGTGCCGCGCCGCAGGACGATTAGGAACCTTGCAAGATGACGTCCCGTGCATTGCTAGTGGTGGTGGTGCTGATGATGACGGGAACCTATGCAACGCTACCTTCTGAGCAGGATAAATACTCGTATCTAAAGGTATGTGTGTGTGTCTGTGTGTGTGTGTGTGTGTGTGTGTGTGTGTGTGTGTGTTGTGTGTGTGTGTGTGTGTGTGTGTATTTAACTAGTATTGACCTAGTTGTGATATACGAAAATGAATTACACGCGTGGGGTCCCGTCTCCTTGTCTCATTTGGTCAATCTTAGCTTTAAAAACATGAATACTTTTGGCATCTATAATTCATTGTCCAGGCCATAGATAACAGTAGAACTACTGTTATCTATATCCAGGCTATTCCACATATCAAAACCGCCAGGGTGGCCTGGTGGTAGAGCGCGCGGTCCGTGTGTCGAAACCCTGCATTCGGTCAGCGGTTGGAGTCCACCAAGTTCGTCCTGGTGTGGTGGCGCTTTGTATAGTCAATAACCTTGTAGTTGGTACTTGCAAAGTGTCTAGATAGGATCAAAGTATCTTATCTTATCCACATATCAATGCACCGATAGGGAAAACTGTACTTAATGTGTGTGACGCTGTGTGTGTGTGTGACAGTGTGTGTGTGTCTGTGTGTGTGTGTGGGAGTGTGTGTGTGTGTGTGTGTTATGATACGCCTTCTTATTGCCTGTTCTCAGATAGCAGCGTCTTTAATGCTCTCTCTCTCTCTCTCTCTCTCTCTCTCTCTCTCTCTCTCTCTCTCTCTCTCTCTCTCTCTCTCTCTCTCTCTCTCTCTCTCTCTCTCTCTCTCTCTCTCTCTCTCTGCCTTCTTCTGCGTCTTCGTCAGGTGATGATGGGGTGTCTGGGCAGCCGCGCGGTCATCAGTTGGCGCCGGCAGATCATGGCAGCCACGGAGAAGTGTGCTGGCGCCAAACTGCACACGCCCCCATCGCTGGATCTGACGCAGTATCTGGTGAGTCGTTGTTAACACTCACTTATGCATTCACTCACTCCTTATAGTCACTCATTCCCTTCCTTCATCCCTTTACTTACTCGTCTCCACTCCCCTCCATCGCTCTTTTATAACCCCGTCACCTACTCACCTTAAAAGTATACTATAAAATGAATGAGTACTCATTCACTCAGTTAGTCACCTACTCACTCATTCACGTAAATAAAAATATACATGATCATACCTATATACTCACTCTCACCTGCCCCGCAGCACACACACATTCCTCACACTTCAGATCCTTATACCTCATTATATATTTTTTCTTAATTCTTGAAGTGATTTCCTTTCCCCCTCACATCTACTCCCCATTGAACTTCGTTACTTTTCTTCACATCTGTCTCTCTCACTCACACACACACACACACACACACACACACACACACACACACACACACACACCACACACACCGACCCACCCACCCACCCACCCACCCCGCGCGCGCGGCACACACACACACACACACACACACACACACACACACACACACACACACACACACACACACACACACACACACACACACACACACACACACACACACACACACACACACACACACACACACACACACACACACACACACACACACACACACACACACACACACACACACACACACACACACACACACACCACACACACACACACACCACACACACACACACACACACGTTGCCTATGCCTATGCATTCTCTTATATAAATTATTTTGTCTGCCAGGGAGCCTTGGCTCGGCAGACCGTGCCATTATTAATTAATGCATTTTTGTTGTAGTTTCCTTATGTAATTTAATTATACTGGCAATAAATATTGAACTTGAACTTGAACTTGAACACACACACACACACAACACCTCCCTAACCCGTACCTCCTTCACCCCCTTCTCCAGGAAAGTCTGGGAGTCACGTCGCAGATCACCCCGTCCTTTGTTCAGTTCCCGGTATACCAGGCCCAATCACAGGTCAGGCCCCCTCAGTTCCCTCAAGCCTCCCAGTTCCCCCAGGCTGCCCAGTACACCCAGGCAGCCCAGTACACCCAGGCGTCCCCGTATTACCAGTACCAGCCCTACCAGCACAACAGCGGGATGCAGTACTACGCGCCGCAGCAGTACCACATCGCCAACCAGTACCTGAAGGGATGGCTCAGCTTAAGGGCGGTGAGTGACCTTCTCCTCTGTTTCTACCATGAGTATTTTATTTTTTTGTTTTATCTATTTGTTTTGTTATTAAATCTTGAAGTCATGTATATTTTTTTAATTTTATGTTATTCTCTTTATTTTTATTATTATGTTATTCTCTTTATTTTTTTGTGTCTTATTTATTTGTTTATTTGTAGTCAGTTATTCTCCATATTTTTTTTATTCGCTGATCCAAAGGTTGGTTGATATCTTTTTTTTTCTTTTAGTACTTTCCTCTTGTGTATGTGTGTTTGTACTCGTAAGTATATGTGTTTGCATGTATGTATGTATGCTTGCTTGTTTATATGTTGTATGTGTGTATGAATGACATGCGCGTAGAACAGCAACACCAATCAAAGTAGAATATATGAAGGGCGACTCTAAGCGTGTTGTTGTTGTTGTTGTTGCTATCAAAGTCATAATGTGTGTGGTTATCGCGGTGTACAGAGGCGTGGCGCTGAGGCGGCGGTAGCGGCGGCCCAGCTGAAGGTGGCGCTGGCGCAAAGACTGAGCAACATTACCTGTATCCTGCGGGAGGTGAAGATGGTGAGTTGTCTTTTTCTTTTTTACATCCTAAGGGACTGACCAAGGGCAAAGAAATAAGTAATACAGAACAAAATAGCAGTGGGAAGGGGAGGGTGAGTCAGGAAAAGTGATAGATTTTTGAAGAGTCAGTCAGTTAGCCAGTCAGTCAGTCAGTCAGTCAATCAGTCAGTTATTGCACTTTTCCTAGGTGAACAATGCAAACGACCACATACACACACACACACACACACACACACACACACACACACACACACACACACACACACACACACACACACACACACACACACACACACACACACACACACACACACACACACATACAAACACCACACACACACACACACACACACACACCACACACACACACACACACACACACACACACACACTAGGTAAATACAACTAGGTAAATACACACATACACACATACACACCCACACACATACACATCTCAACCTCCCTCCCAACCCTTCAGCTGGACTCCGAAGATCAAGTCAACTACGACCACGTGAGGCAGGAGCTGCTGGGCCTGGTGGCGGGACAGCTGCGGGAGGAGCTGGGCACTGCTGAGGGATCGTGTAGGGCCTTCTCCAGGTGTGTGCCGCCCCATGGTCCCACCGCACACCCTCTGGCACGCCACCTGGGATCTGCCATCGTCTACTACAGGTGCCTTGCGCAGAAAAAAGTAAGTCTTTGGGAATAACGAATAGAAACAATCGTGCGGCAAGAGCAGAGGGCACACAAAATAATTGTTGACAGAAAGACATAAGAACATAAGAACATAAGAAAATAAGGAAGCTACAAGAGGCTGTGAGACCTACACGAGATAGTTCCTGTTACTTAACTCTACCTACATCCACCTGTGCTTATATAAAGACAGATAGATCGACAGTTGGACAGATATTAACTTTGGTATTTTGCTCTTCCTTCTCCAGATGGCCGCATGCATGAGGAATGACCTGCGCAAACTTGGAACGGAGATCGGATGGACCGGCGGCGCGTACCCTCTGATCAGCCAGCTGGAGACGCCGGTGCTGCAGCAGGTGGAGGACCTCATGCTGGGCCCGTCTGGCATCCCCGAACTTCTGGTGTAGACGACGTCGCGGCCTCCCTCTCTCTATCCCTCCTTGGTGGGTTGTTGTTATCAGGGAGTGAGACGATGAGTGTAGGTGCTCTCTCTCTCTCTCTCTCTCTCTCTCTCTCTCTCTCTCTCTCTCTCTCTCTCTCTCTCTCTCTCTCTCTCTCTCTCTCTCTCTCTCTCTCTCTCTCTCTCTCTCTCTCTCTCTCTCTCTCTCTCTCTCTCTCTCTCTCTCTCTCTTTACGTAGTGGTTTGATTGACTGAGCAAAGAGCCAGGAATATAATGTTTACTTCCGTGCCACTGAAGTGAAAGAAAAAAAAGCGTGATACTTATTTTGTAGTATTCTTGTTGTGGATATTTGTACTGTGTGCGTGTGTGTGTGTGTGTGTGTGTGTGTGTGTGTGTGCGTGTGTGTGTGTGTGGTGTGTGTGTGGTGTGTGTGCGTGTGTTGTGTGTGTGTGTGGTTTTTTTTTCCATATAGAACGCAGTGCTGAAAGATTATATTTTTGTTATTGTCATTATTATTATTATTATTATTATTATTATTATTATTATTATTATTATTCAGTTATATTTCACTTAGTAATGTTTACTTATTCATATTTTCTTTATTTATTATATTTGTTTTGATCTCGTATGTACGGATTAAGATTATCTATAGAAGTTAGTATTGTTATCATTGTTATTATTGATATTATTATTATTATCATTATTGTCATTTTTATTATTATTATTATTATTATTATTATTACACATGCTTATATAAAGAATGAAGGATGCAAACGAGAACCCAAATAAATCTATGAAAAATAATGTTGTCCAATGGAACTTTTCGTGAACCAAGACTTACACCGTGACTCAAGGTGGTAACTGGATTGCTTGCCATTACTTGTTGACCTGTTTTCCTGCTTGTTCAATACACGCTCGGGGCGGGGGTTACAACACCCCCCCCCCCCGTGTGTGTGTGTGTGTGTGTGTGTGTGTGTGTGTGTGTGTGTGTGTGTGTGTGTGTGTGTGTGTGTGTGTGTGTGTACAATTATTTATCTTTAAAGACTGCCGTTATCAGAAAGAGAGAAATAGTACCTAGCAATAAGTTTTTCTTTTGCAAATTGATACGTTTTCTAATAAGTCTAATGTTTCACGCCGTCGCACTTGCAGAGATCAAGCGTGAAAATCTTATGTGTATATCGAACATCGGTGAAGCAACCATCTGTGTCGAATACATACATTTTTTCTCTCCATCTCTTTCAGTCTCTATCTCGCATTCACTATGATTTAGCTCCAACTGTTTTCAAATTATAGAGTTTAAGGCGTTTTTTCCCGTTTCGTGCCACTCTTCTGTGCCACCGAGACCGCTCTGAAAACATCCTTTATCAACCAACCAACATTATTATCTTATTAACCAACATTATTATCTTATTAACCAACATTATTATCTTATTAACCAACATTATTATCTTATTAACCAACATTATTATCTCTTATTATTACATCAACTCGAGTTTTCTGCCGATCAAAAAATGCTGCAAGTACCTAAATTAAGAGGAATTTAAAGATAAGGAGAAAATACCTTAATATTTAAGCCATCTTGCAGTAATGTATATATTCAACAACAACAACAACAACAACAACACAGTCAATTAACTATAGAATTCCCTTTAAAAAAAACGCTATGGTATCTTTACAAAAAATATAGAAAATCTGATCCCTTAGTTCCTCTAGTTATTGATATCTTTGTTTGCTGTATATTACCCCACACCTTGCAAAAACACCTTTTCGTTAACACTCTCTCTCTCTCTCTCTCTCTCTCTCTCTCTCTCTCTCTCTCTCTCTCTCTCTCTCTCTCTCTCTCTCTCTCTCTCTCTCTCTCTCTCTCTCTCTCTCTCTCTCTCTCTCTCTCTCTCTCTCTCTCTCTCTCTCTCTCTCTCTCTCTCTCTCTCTCTCTCTCTCTCTCTCTCTCTCTCTCTCTCTCTCTCTCTTTCTTGACTTTCATAGCGAACGGACGTGTGTTTTGGTCGCTCTGTTATCACAGCCGGATTACCTATTACGACTAACTGGCCCACAATGGATACTTCTGTGTTGAAAGTACTGCTAGCAGCACAAGAACAAGCCTATCGTGGTGCCATGGAAATGTTTAAAAAGGAAGTTAGTGAACAATACAAACAACTACAAACAACTGTACAAGACTTCAAGACTAGTTTGGAATTTTCCCAAAATGAAGTGGATGACCTGAAACACCAATTGAATCAATTGAAACAGGAAAACAAAACCGACAAACTACTTGTTTCCAAACTCTCTGAAGATCTTCAAGCAAGTCATAAATCTATAGAAGCACTGAAGGACCGTTGTAGCTATCAAGAAGACTACAACCGACGAAATAACCTACAATTCGTTGACATTGCAGAGGACCTAAGTGAAACATGGGAGCAATCACCTGAGAAAGTAAGCCATCTACTTGAAAATAAACTGCAGCTGCCAGAAGTACAACTAGAACGAGCACATCGAGTAGGACAACACTATCCGAATCGCCAGCGTGCCATCATTGCTCGCTTCACAAGGTTTTGTGACCGTGAAGCAGTCATGAGGAACGTCTCGAAGCTTCTGGGATCACGTATCTACATAAATGAAGACCTGTGTCCCGCCTCACAAGAGATCAAGAGAGCGCAACTTCCTCTATTAAAACAAGCAAAGAGTGAAGGCAAGGTAGATTACTTTCGCCACACAAAATTAATTATAAAAGACAAAGAATATTTACGCAAATATAATAGACATGGCAAGCACTTCCAGAGGCAACCGGAACTCCGGCGATGCAGTGGTTGCTGACGTCACTGATGGTGGCGCTGTTCCCGCTCCTCCTGTCGCTACCGGCGCTAGTAAGGATACGGTTGGTGGCTCTAAACGTGTCGTCAGTCGTGGATCTGCTGCCGTAGCCGGCGCCCAGGACCCTCTTGGAACTGTGGAGCCTGCAAGTGGCCCCTCCGGACTAGTTGTGACAGCTGGAACTGATGGGGATAGCTCGGCTAGGGGTGCCTGTTCCTCGGGGACTCTACCGACGGCTTCCCCGATGTTGTCCCAGAGTCAGGATACCACAGGAAAAACAAATTTACGCCCCAAGAAAGTCTGAGGATGAACCTTTAAGAAA
>JACEEZ010024445.1:117500-145000 GCA_016584305.1 Chionoecetes opilio | reverse complement strand
CAACTATTACCACCACCATCACAACCCTCTACAACCATCACTACCACCACCACAACCCTCCACAACTATTACCACCACCATCACAACCCTCTACAACCATCACTACCACCACCACAACCCTCCACAACTATTACCACCACCATCACAACCCTCTACAACCATCACTACCACCACCACAACCCTCCACAACTATTACCACCACCATCACAACCCTCTACAACCATCACTACCACCACCACAACCCTCCATAACTATTACCACTACCATCACAACCCTCCACAACCATCACTACAACCACCACAAGCCTCCACAACCATCACTACCAGTACCACAACCCTCCACAACCATCACTACCAGTACCACAACCCTCTACAACCATCACTACAACCACCACAATCACCACAACCCTCCACAACCATCACTACCACTACCACAACCCTCTACAACCATCACTACCACCACCACAATCATTACTAAGAATAAAGCACATTAACGGGAGGGACATTCATTCATAACATCGTAATGAACAAAGAGGAAAGTTACTCTGAACCACCAATCGCCGCAAGCCCTCGGAGTGACGCAGCAGTGAGAACAAAATAATTCTACCGCTATTTTTTTTATAGTGTTGTTTTCGTCATCTTGAAATTATGGCGCACTTCTTTTTTGTTCGATTATGTGTGTGTGTGTGTGTGTGTGTGTGTGTGTGTGTGTGTGTGTGTGTGTGTGTGTGTGTGTGTGTGTTTTTGTTCTGTTTTGGTTATAAAGGTTTCAGTTCTGTGTTTCTATAATGTACGTTTTTTTCCACATTGTTCGCACCTCTATGCCTCGCTCTCTGTCTTTGCTATGCCACGTTGAGCTCATAGCACCACACTGCCGAGCTGGAGTGAGCTTGACGCCAGTATGTCAAGGTTTGTATATAAGAAAATGAAAGATAAAAGCACACATGGATTATTTAAAGAACTGTAAATTAGTATGATAGTTTGTTTTGTCTTCATAGTGCGCATTATGAGTCAGTTGTATTGTTATGAGCAAGGGATTTACTTTGTAAGAGCAATGTTACCTGACAAGTTGACTCCACCAAAATGTTAACCCCTTCAGGCCCAGAACGTATTTTCCATTATTATTTGGCTACCATTAGACTATTTTGATGTATGTAATTAATATTCTATAGATATGACCAGTTTAGTACCCTTGTCCACTAGCTAATTTGGTATATTAAGTTACTTTTCGTAATTTTATGGCTAACAACAGACAATTTTATATAGCAAAGGAAAGATCTGGGCGTGAAGGGGTTAAATCCTCTATAGATATTCTAAGTAACACTCGACTCAGTGCTTCCATTTTAGGGTAAAATACCCTAAACTAGGGTAATCAGACCCCTTCTAGGGTAGCGGTTAGGGTAATGCATAATCTAGGGTAATTCTAGGGTAATCAGGTGTTTGTCAGTTTTTTTAAATTCAAATTCAAAGGATTCATTGACGTAAAATCAGTGTTTAATTTTCATTTTTTATACACATGAAACTTTATTTATGTAAGGTTAGCGGAAATCTACTGGTGTCACCCTTCATAGATCCCCGTTTTCTTTCTCTGCTCTGGACGGGTTTAGTGTTGCCAGATGACGAAAATTTTCACCAGATGACGAAAATTAGAGAGAACTGCAACTCCGAAATGCCAGGGGTCGCTGGCAGTTTTAACTCACAATTTGGTGAAAAGTTGGTCAACTTGAAAGAAAAATATGGGCTTATTCCACTGCACTTAAAACACACAAGTATAATATTAAGAACGATTTTCTTCTATATGTATATTGTATAGAAGCCTGATTCTGTAAAACATTGTATATAACCAAATAACCAAGGAGGTTATAGTTGAGGAGGCGAGGTAAATGCTACTCTATGATATTATATAGTCAATAACGAATGTTTAGAAGTTATCTATACCTAGGCAGTCATATTTTCCTGTTATTATTGTGTATCAATCAGATAGAAAGCTTGGAAGTGCAATGAGTCGACGCGTGAAGTCGTAATGTTTTGATTCAATCTCCCCGCCACAATCTCCCCGCCCACCACTCCCCGCCGCGGCACGTCGCCTCCACAATTATAACCTACATTGTCGCAGCAACAAGCCGATTTCGGCATTCTTTATTCTTCGTTTTTCCAAGGCATTGCTTATTGTATTTTGACAAGCGTTTGCCAGACGCAGCAGTACTGTCTTAGAAAACAGTGTGAACATCGCCCAAATTTTACATGCCACAATATACATGTAAAAAATATATTAAGCTTTGCTACTCGAGGCGAGTAATTTGCATTAAATTGCTATTATAGAACGTTCCATCGTAATGCATGTCATCCATATAATTAGTAGAACAACAGAAGAACTATATTTTTTGGTATTCAGATGCGGTGCATCAATGTTTATCGCGAAATTAATTTATGAAAAATATTAGTCGCGGAGCCAAAACACAAGTAGACCAACCTTTGAGTTAAAACTGCTAGCGACCACTGGCATTTCTCGAGTTTCAGTTCATTGGAATTGGTGAAATTTCTAAGACAAAGTCAGTTGCCAGTTTTATTATTGCAAATGACCCAATCGAAAAGTCTGCACGGAAAATTGAACTTCGGGTGTGTGCTTTTCTATCAGAACATCACTTGCCCATTTCCTTATGTGAACCCTTACTAGACCTCCTAAAAGCCATGTTTCCTGATGCGATGTCTTTAAAAAAAGTAAAACTAGGGAAGCAAAGAGCCTCAAACATAATAAGACAAGTGTTTGGAAAGCATTTTCGATCGGCACTGAACTTTTTTGGAATCTTACGTGAAAGGCTTTTTTCTGTAATTATAGATGAGACAACAGACAGGAGTAGGCTACAACTAAACATTTGTGCGTATTAGCACAATCTTTTGAGAAAGATAAACTTGAAAACTCTTTCATAGATTTGATAGAGGTTAATGATAGCTCAGCTGTACGACTGTTCAATGCCATGAAGGAATGTTTCACATCAATAAACATTCCTGTTAATAATATTGTTGGGTTTTGTTTTGACACTACAAATGTGATGATGGGAGCCAACCATTCAGTAGCTACATTGTTGAAAGAATATTTGCCTCAAGTCATAATTGTCAAATGTTCATGCCACATGATTCATCTATGTGCATCAAATGCTTGCCTCAAACTCCCAAAATATGTTGAAGATTTATGCCGTAACATTTTTGCACACTTAATTTAGTCTTAGCTCCAAGAGGCAACATGCATTCAAAGAGTTTCAAAAATTTGTTGATATTGAACCTCATAAAATCCTGGCTCCAGGCCAAACTAGGTGGTTGTCTGTACAGGCATGTGTGAAAAGATTGCTAGGTAGAACAGTGGGATGCATTGGAGCTTTATTTCACAGAATTAACATTTAGTGACCCAACACATGTAAATGATATGATTGTTACTGCCTTGAAAAACAAGCTTACCCAAGCAAGCCTCCCTCGAATTTCTGGATTACAACTTGGGTAAGTTCAATAGTTATAATACCTTCTTCCAGTCTGAGGCTCCAATTTTTTTCACACTGAAAACTGAGACATGCAAACTCATTCGAAGCTTGTGTACTGACTTCATGGATGTGAGCTTTGTTAAGAATGCTGATATTTCATTACTTAGTCCTGGTCAACATATTTTTTCAAGTGTCTTAATTCCTGTTGAGAATGTATATCTAGGAGTGAGTGCATCAGCAACAGTAAGGGATCTAAAACAATCGGGAACAGTAACTAGCGCAGAACTTTTACAGTTTTATAAGTCACTAGCCGCAAAGCCGCCCACCGGGCGGACTTTTTGGCTAGCTCCTGCGGAGGGCTA
Organism: Chionoecetes opilio; assembly: GCA_016584305.1. Classification (NCBI taxonomy): domain Eukaryota; kingdom Metazoa; phylum Arthropoda; class Malacostraca; order Decapoda; family Majidae; genus Chionoecetes; species Chionoecetes opilio. The sequence continues at coordinate 141,163 of JACEEZ010024445.1, read as the reverse complement.
TTGGTGGGCCTTGGCCCACCACCTGTGTTTGGTGGGCCGAAGGCCCACCAAACACAGACGCTCCAGATAGCCCCTTCTAGCTTTCCTGAAATCCCATCACCCATCACCCCCCACCCATTCACACACCCATTACCCATCACCCCCCACCCATTCACTCACCCATTACCCATCACCACACACCCATTCACTCACCCATTTCCCATCACCCCCCATCTATTCCCTCACCCATCACCCCCCACCCATTCACTCACCCATCACCCCCCACCCATTCACTCACCCATCACCCCACACCCATTACCCATCACCCCACCCATTCACTCACCCATTACCCATCACCCTACATCAAGGTTTCCTCAATTCTCGCAACCCACTTTTTTTTCACAATTCTCGCTAATAGGCTGCTAAAAAAAAGAAAAAAAAAGGTGATCGGATCATCTCATGCGTGGGCTTAAAACCTTCCCCTGGTCGAGCTGGTTCCAAAAATGTGCCATATGAGGGGATTGGGGCACTGGGGGCGGCACCTATCGCGGACAGACAGACAGACACACACACACACTTTCGCTTATATTATTATAGATGTCAGTCTTTCTTGATTGAAGCTGTATCCCAGATTCAGAAAATATATTCACTCAATGACAAAATTCATGAAGTAGTGGCCTGTGTAAACCCTCGTTCTGCATCAACTCTGAATCCTCCATCCTTAGCATATATATTTGATGAACTGCCACAATTACCAAAGTATGCCAATAAAAATATTGTGGATGAAGAATGGAGACTGCACTGTTTGGATGAATAATTTTCTAATCAACTCCACTTCACAAAGTACTGGGATATTGTGCTGAATAGAAAAAATGATGCAGGACTGCCATGTTATCCCAATTTAACCATATAGTCATATCCACCCTCTTCTCACTACCCTTTTCAAATGCAGCGGCTGAGCGTTTTTTTAGCAAACTAAATCTAACTAAAACTTGTCAAAGATCCTCTATTAAAAATGAAACCCTAAGTGGCTTAATGCTTGCAATATATCACATGAAACGCTTGAAAATATCTTCACATAACCTGAACATTGAGGACAATATGCTAAAAGCAATCAATAATGTCAAAAGTGATGCAACGTGTTCAGAGGTTGCAAATATGTAATACTAGCCGCAAAGCCGCCCACCGGGCGGACATTTTGCCTAGCTCCTGCGGAAGGCTATTGGTGGGCCTTCGGCCCACCAAACACAGACTCTCCAGATAGCCCCTTCTAGCTTTCCTGAAATCATGGATGTAGAAATGTATGTATTCCCCCCACCCATTCACTCACCCATTACCCATCACCCCCCACCCATTCACTCACCCATTACCCATCACCACACACCCATTCACTCACCCATTTCCCATCACCCCCCATCTATTCCCTCACCCATCACCCCCCACCCATTCACTCACCCATCACCCCCCACCCATTCACTCACCCATCACCCCACACCCATTACCCATCATCCCACCCATTCACTCACCCATTACCCATCACCCTACATCAAGGTTTCCTCAATTCTCGCAACCCACTTTTTTTTCTTCACAATTCTCGCTAATAGGCTGCTAAAAAAAAAAAAAAGAATGATCGGATCATCTCATAAAAGGACTTAAAATGTGCCTCTGGTCGACCCGGTTCCAAAACTGTGCCATATGATGGGATTGGGGCACTGGGGGCGGCACCTATCGCGGACACACAGACAGACAGACAGACAGACACACACACTTTCGCTTATATTATTATAGATGTATAAATATAAATATGTATATGTACCTGTAAATATGCAAATATGTATATGTACCTGTTACTTTTAATGTGTTTGAAAGATTTGTGGGTCAATATAATTCTTAGTCAGTTATTCTCAATACTTATTTTGTTAAAGTGTGTTCTTATTAAACCAGAAATATATATTTAATGGAAATGATATTAAAACTAGACAAACTAAACTGGCTTAACTTTACTATTTTGTTTTTGTTATCAATAAAAAATATGGATTTTCACCTACTTCCTTTTTCTTTATATACATAATATATATATATATATATATATATATATATATATATATATTATATATAATATATATATATATATATATATATATATATATAATATATATATAATCGAATATACAGTCGAGCCGATTATTTAGGGTAAAACGTAAGAATTTAGGGTAAAATTGACTTGACTCTAGGGTAAGTTTAGCGGAGCTCATGGAAGGCCTGACTCGACTCCCCAGGCAGGACGCAGTCAAAGCCGTCTGTATGTAAAAGCCTGCGCCTGAGATTGATGACGTCACGGACGGAGTCTGTACGAGGCCACCGAGATGACAAGTTTACCTACCTAATTATATGTTTATCAGTATAAAAGATATATTGTTATCTTCGGAAAAGTTTGTTCTATAATATTATCAAATAAAAACCCGTAAAACACACTAAAGAAATGCCATTATGAGACTCTCAAGAAATATGCATGAACTTAAACTCTTCGCCATTTAATATTTTTCTCGAAAACATTTTACATGGAGAACATCAATAGAAGCGGAATTTAGTTAGCTTTCCATTGCTATATTTTGTTTTCTGATAAATGAATTAGCAGCATGCATAAATTAGCGTTAACTAAATACATAACATCATGAAATCGGGTAATTTCCTACCTAATATATGTTTATCAGTATAAAAGATATATTGTTATCTTCGGAAATGTTTGTTCTATAATATTATCAAATAAAAAACCGTAAAACAGACTAAAGAAATGCCATTATGAGACTCTCAAGAAATATGCATGAACTTTAACTCTTTGCCATTTAATATTTTGCTCAAAAACATTTTACATGGAGAATATCAATAGAAGCGGAATTTAATTAGCTTTCCATTGCTATATTTCGTTTTCTGATAAATGAATTAGAACTATACATAAATTAGCGTTAACTAACTAAAAAGATCATGAAATCGGGTAATTTTTCCCGATTGATAATGTTATTTAATTAGTTAACGCTAATGTATGTATGGTTCTAATTCATTTAACAGAAAACGAAATATAGCAATGGAAAACTAATTAAATTCCGCTTCTATTGATATTCTCCCTGTAAAATGTTTTCGAGCAAAATATTAAATGGCGAAGAGTTTAAGTTCATGCATATTTCTTGAGTCTCATAATGGCATTTCTTTAGTGTGTTTTACGGTTTTTTATTTGATAATATTATAGAACAAACATTTCCAAAGATAACAGTATATCTTTTATACTGATAAACATATATTAGATAGGAAATTACCCGATTTCATGATGTTATGTATTTAGTTAACGCTAATTTATGCATGCTGCCAATTCATTTATCAGTAAACGAAATATATCAATGGAAAGCGAATTAAATTCCGCTTCTATTGATATCCTCCATGTAAAATGTTTTTGAGCAAAATATTAAATGGCGAAGAGTTAACAGTGGGTGAAAGGTGGGTGCAATGAGAGCCGTACCGCCCGTACATTCTCACACGCTGAAAGCTCGGCTCCTATTGACTTGCGGAGCAGACTCTGCTACTGACGTCACGTCCATCCCGCTGCTCTCCCAGGCGCAGGCTTTTACACAAGGTAAAGAGACAGAAGGTAACGTCACCTCCCTTTTGCCGCGCTGGGGGAAGTGACGTCAATAAGAATTAAGAGGGCGAGGAGGAGGGTGAGAGTGAAAGAGAAGATGGAGGAGGAGGAGGAGGAGGAGGTAGGGGAAGGGATAGGAGGAGGAGAAGGTAAGGGAAGGGAGGAGGTATGAACATAAGAAAATAAGGCATGGCCTTGCATGTCAGGTGGGAAATGAACTTTGCTTGTCCCGCTAAACGGCAACAGCGGCACAAGCAAAGGGTCTCGTCCCCAGCTTGTGTGCTAGCTAGAACACTCTCTCTCTCTCTCTCTCTCTCTCTCTCTCTCTCTCTCTCTCTCTCTCTCTCTCTCTCTCTCTCTCTCTCTCTCTCTCTCTCTCTCTCTCTCTCTCTCTCTCTCTCTCTCTCTCTCTCTCTCTCTCTCTCTCTCTCTCTCTCTCTCTCTCTCTCTCTCTCTCGTACACAATACTGATCAAGGTAAAGAATATGGGTGACTTACGGGATGAGAGAGAGAGAGAGAGAGAGAGAGAGAGAGAGAGAGAGAGAGAGAGAGAGAGAGAGAGAGAGAGAGAGAGAGAGAGAGAGAGAGAGAGAGAGAGAGAGAGATATGGTGGGAGGTGTCAGGCGTGTCAGGTGTCGGGTCGGCGGTGAGGCCTGAGTGAGGCCATATTTGAACGGTGGCGCCGTTGGCGCGATACGCATTGACGTTATGCGCACAAAGGACTGATTTTGCCTCGACGCCCCGGGGAGGTGACGTTACCTTCTGTCTCTTTATCCTGCTTTTACATACAGACGGCTTTGACGCAGTGCACACCTTGCTGCCCTGCCATGTGCACCTGCTGCTAACCAGTCTCATTACGGGGTTCATGAAAAGTATCGGTTTTTGTTTCTTCGTTACAGCGCGACTATTTGTTGTCATACTCCTATTTTATTCAGTCTGTTCATGAGGATTAAAATTACGAGGTTTCTCCGTTGAATTAAAAGCCGTAGTTTCGTTCAAAGAGTAGCTTTCCATTGTCGTGTGCAGCCGTCACTGAAAACTTTAACGAATAATGAGCAAAGCGATACCAACATTTTTTTCTGTCATTGTTAAAGAGCCAGAGCAGAAATACTTCAGCAGTGACCGAGGGACCTCAGGAGGACAAAGGTGACACATTATCACAACATCATTCAGACACACGCATGTTTACCCGAGACCACCGAGAGACAAGGCCTGGTGGATCGCCCGTGACGTCACACCATAAGGATACAACCCTCTCCGCTCCCCGTACAAGTTTACCTACCTAATATATGTTTATCAGTATAAAAGATATACTGTTATCTTCGGAAATGTTTGCTCTATAATATTATCAAATAAAAAACCGTAAAACACACAAAGAAAATGCCATTATGAGACTTTCAAGAAATATGCATTAACTTAAACTCTTCGCCATTTAATATTTTGCTCGCAAACATTTTACATGGAGAATATCAGTAGAAGCGGAGTTTAATTAGCTTTCCATTGATATATTTCGTTTAGTGATAAATGAATTAGCGGCATGCATAAATTAGCGTTAACTAAATATAAAAAATCTTGAAATCGGGTAATTTCCTACCTAATATATGTTTATCAGTAGGGCCCGGATAGTTATGCACTAAAAAACCATGAAATATGCATGCAAATATGCACTAAAAATTGGACAAATATGCACTAAAAACAGGACAAATATGCATTTATATGCACTAAAAAATGTCACTTATAAAGCCAAGAATGCAGGTTATACGGAAACAAAATAGTTAATAGAAACTAATGTTAATGTTTATTAAGCAATATACATAATGTATTTAACATATATATATGTGAAAGTGCTTCAAAAAATAAATATGAACATGTATTTACATTATAGACTGACATATTTTCAGACATTACAGATTGTGGTTGCATTTGATGATGACATGGTGGCGTAAGTTCTCAAGGTTAAAACTCCGCCTGTTGTCTGTCAGCATAGCTTTATATTCTGAGAACACCCTTTCTACGTCACACGAGACGATTGGTGCATGTTTCATACATAGCATGTTTGACATAGTGAGTGGCTGTACCGTCTCATCAATAATAGCATCACCACACATTTATCTGACTGACTTTTTTCAGCTTTTCAAATCCCTTGTTTTTGTACACGTTGCTCAGTTTACCATAGTAAGCATCAGACTGCAAACTTTTCAGTTCATCAAGAACACCATTAACCAACGAAATTGCCGAGGACAACAGGAGCCCCCTTTCTTCAAGTCTAGTAATTGTTGATGAGATGCACGCAAAATTCGTTGCAATGAAGAGCAAGCTTTCCTTCATTCCTTCAGTTTCAACTAAACTAACTTCAACTAAATAGATAACATGAAATCTGGTAATTTACCCGATTTCATGATGTTATTTATTTAGTTAACGCTAATTTATGCATGGTTTTAGTTCATTTATCAGAAAAGAAAATATATCAATGGAAAGCTAATTAAATTCCGCTTCTATTGATATTCTCCATGTAAAACGTTTTTGCACAAAATATTAAATGGCGAAAAGTTTAAGTTCATGCATATTTCTTGAAAGTCTCATAATGGCATTTCTTTAGTGTGTTTTACGGTTTTTTATTTGATAATATTATAGAACAAACATTTCCGAAGATAACAGTATATCTTTTATACTGATAAACATTATATTAGGTAGGTAAATTTGTACGGGGAGCGGAGAGGGTTGTATCCTTATGGTGTGACGTCACGGGCGATCCACCAGGCCTTATCATCTCGGTGGCCACGGTTTACCCTACAACAGAGCTTCTGCCTCAAATATGTGGATTTACAATTGCTTCACCTCCTACAAAATTTCACCAGTCGTTGTGCAGTTAGACCCTTTCGCTGCCTGTCTACATGTGTGCACTATGTTCGCTAAAGACGCAACAATGAATAAGTTCCATTTAATTAATTAAGTGCCATTGGCCTGACCGTGCGGGGAAGTTTGACCACGGTCTGGCAACACTGGGAAGGCGGGGTGGTCCGTGTTGCCAGCAAGGGACCAGAGATAACTTGTGTGCCTATTTACTAATGTTTTTTTTAATAAATGTTGATACATGCTAAACTGAATCTTAGGATAAACTGTCTAAAGCTGGTGGAGAAAGGTAGAGAATCGTGGTGGAGAATCGTGGTGGAGAAAGCAAAACTGCGAGGGAGAGCAAGACACCATCGATGGTTCGTAGGTGGGCAGCGCAGGCGTGTTGAGGTGGGTGCCCCGTGAGTGGGTCGGGGGCGTGCGGGCGGGGCAGAGTTACTCATGACGCAGCATCGCAGTGACGGGGATACTTTGGAACCGTACTCACTAGTCACTACTCCTGAACAGTGATCATCCACCTCTCGCCCCGCACACAGCCTTCACGACCCAAGGAATAGTGAAGCAGCGCCCGTCACCTTGTACCCACACCACGCGACATCACTGAGGGAGAAGCGACAGGTAATGACAACGTAGACATTACACCTATCAGACCCATGTGCACTAAACTATATTGTGATTTATTATAATTTGCTATTACGTGATCAGTCATGTTGTTATCGAGGGACTATGAAATGGTTACATGACTCAACCCTCCCTCTCCACCCCAGCAACCCGTATGCAGTGACCGCCGCGCCCTGTCTCACAACCCCACCTCCCAGCCCCTCCGCCGCCTCACAGCCCCACCATGGCCTCCCTCAAGATAGGGTTCATCGGGGCGGGTAACATGGCCCAGGCGTTGGCCAAAGGCTTCATCTCGTCAGGTGAGTCCTAGCTCCTGGTGACGATGCTCTTCATGCCCTCTTCCCAAACCCAAGATCCCTCCAAGAGACCCTGCCCAAACCTATCCCCTTCCCACTTCAGTCAGTGTCCCGAGGCTTTCGTATCGTCAGGCAGAGACCCTCCTTCACCTCCTCCCCCTCTTAAGATCCCTCCCTCACCTCCACTCTCCTCTTATTATTATTATTTATTATTATTATTATCATCATCATCATCATCATCATCAAGAGAGCCAACAGTGTGCTAAAACAGTACAAACAACAAGGGACATAAGTTACATAACCATCAACAAGTATACACGTGACGCAGTAGTGTTTCTGATCTGTCAATAAAGCCTCGTTGATCGTCAGGCCGCCGCGGGACCACGATACTGTTATCAGCCAAAGGTGAATAACTTTATCAATGGTCACGCACACTGATAAGACACCGACTGATAGGAGACGAAATGAGGAGAAAAGCTCATGATCCTTGCTCGGGGAAAGAGCGAATCGATCCCACCTGGCTAAGAAAAGGCAATTGTATAAAGACATTGGTCAAGTATGACTGATCTTGATGCCTCCAACATCTCAAATCAAACGACGTCGCTTGCAAGAATTAGATATAATGGAGAAAAAAATAATTAAGATTTATAGAATAGTCGCAGCTCCTTGAAGATGCCAGACAAACGTGACAGCCAGATGTTCTTTCCGGTGTATCCCTTCCCGGCTCGTGGTTGAAAGAGAATAATTAACTAAGTAAGAGTGAAGGTTCATCAACCGCTTGTTCACCCACCAACATCCGGTATTAAAAAAAAGTATTCATTATTTCTTCAAGTCGTTGTACGCAATTTTTTTTTTTACATCACAAAGGACTGGCCAAGGGCAAAAAAAAAAGTAACAAAAAGTCCGCTTAGTTGCCAATCCCTATAAAGGAGACAGTAAGAGAATATAAAAAGGAGGGTGGGCCAATTTAGTTCCGAGGTGAAAGTAGTTCTCCGTCACTCACCGCGACGTGCTCCCGGCCCAACAGGCCTTACCTACCATGCCCTCCGAAAACTCCCTCCTAACGCCATTGAGGCTCTCACAAACCTTTACAATGCTTCCCTTGCATGCGGGTACTTCCCCATACCATTCAAGACAGCCAACATACGACTTATACCCAAGCCCTCCAAACCCCCGACAGATCCCTCCAACTACAGACCCATTAGCCTACTTGACGGACTCGGAAAGACATTTGAACGCTTAATTTTTTACAGACTTAGGACACATCTAGAGACTGAAAATTACATCCCCCCCGCACAATTTGGTTTCCGTCCCTACACCTCGACAGAAGACGCTCTAAACACCATTCTGACCTACGTTGACTCCTCCAGATACACCAGAAATAAAACGCTTATCGTGACAAAAGACGTGCAGAAAGCATTTGACACAGTCTGGCACACAGGACTCAAGTACAAGATTCTACACGACTTTAACCTACCTAATCCACTCATTAAATTACTTTGCAACTATCTGACTGACAGACAAAGTAGAATCTTGCACTTGAAAAAGACATCAGATTTCTTTACCCCACAAGCCGGTGTCCCTCAAGGCTCGGTCTTAGCTCCCCTACTTTATAACATGTATACGCATGACATTCCAGACACTTTTCACCCTGACTCAATGTTTATTCAATACGCTGACGACGTGACAGTCCTCACAAGCGCAAACGCGCTAGACGCTTTGACAACCCGCATGCAACGGGAACTAAATGTATTGTCCTTGTGGGAGCTGAAATGGCTAATCCACTCCCATCCTGACAAGACTAAAGCCACTTATTTCAACATAAAAACTAAAACCCCCCGCATCCTCTACCATAACTCAATCCTACCCCATCCTGTCCCCATATCCATCACCAAAACCACCACAATCTTGGGGCTCAATATCGACAATAACTTTAGATTCAACCAACACATAAAAACAAAACAGGCAATAGCAAAAAAGGCTCTCTCCTCTCTATACCGCTTCCGCTCAGCCTCCCTAAAAACTAAAAAACACCTATACAGCGCATTTATTCTTCCTCTCCTTACTTACTGCCCTATGGCTCTTAAACTCTCTGCATTAACAAACACCAAGCTCCTTCAGAGAATACAGAATAGCGCCTTAAGATGGATACATGACACTAAATGGTATGATTTCACTACATCAGAATCCCTCCATGTCGCAACTAATCGCCCTCCACTTAATATCGTTTGGCACAATAAAATTATGAAACAACTTGAAAAATATCCCCTTATTCGCCCCCAGTTCAAGGACAAACTTACCCGTCTCAGCCGCCGTCGTGCCAACCCCCTAACTCTATCTCTCCTTGACCAAGACATACATATCCTTCCTGAAGCTATCCTTACATAAATAAAATCCTTCTCCCTCGCCATAACTCTTACTGAATTTTCAATCTTACATTTTGGTACAAATTGCCATTAGACACCTACTGCCCGGTGGCTTAGCACGGACTCTCTGAGGTTACCCTCGCTGAAAAACACTCATAACAGTATTCGGCCAATCAGAGACCATGCCTTCATCCCGCTGCCTCACAAACTCTCTCAACTCAAACAGCCAATCAGAGCGCACCAAACCTGGCACATGCTTTCTTTGACCCGCCAACAACACAATCACATGTCTTAAAAAATACACAAGATCTTCTCACCTTCACATAAACATACACCAAAATGCCTCCTTCCTCCTACCATCACACCTCCTAAGATCACCCTCATAACACCACATAACGATGCAGCCTTTGCTTCTCTCACCAGCAAAACTTACTTTTCTGCCTCATGTCCTGCCCTCACGGCACGCAGAGTTAAGCCTCTGTGTCTTTCTCTATTACTATATTATCTTCTCTTCCCCCCCCTATTACTTGCCCCCTATCCCATCTTCCAGTCTATATCTTTGTCTATATTATTATCTATCTATCTATCTATTTAGTTCGGGAGGTCCCTCACATGCCATGTGATCACTCCACTTGCACATGTTTGTCCCCATATCTTTAACTTCGATCGGTTCAGGCTTCAGGGTTCTTCTGTAGGAGTTGTCAAGTGCGCGAGGGACAGGAACGGCCCATGCCAGCCTCTCGTGGGCATCGTGCACGGGTTCAAGGTCGTCTGGCTGCATACCGAACACTCTGACGGGCTTTCTATTTAGCCCGTGCTTCTCTCTTAAGAGAAAGCAATAGAAAAAGAAAAAGCAGGCATTGTTTTGGTGTCTGCACGTTCCGGGTGGTGAGGGAGATTCTAAATGTCCTCCCGCTGGGCTGCTGGAAACTGAGAGTGGAAATTTCCGGTGAAAATAACTGGTATACTCACACACTCACACAGATGCGAGCTGTAAAGATAAGCGTGAGGCGTAGTGAGTCAGCTGAGGTAGCGTGGCAGGCGTGGGCGGGGCGGCCGTGGGCGTGGGGTGTCGTGGAGGGGAACGTAGGATTAAGCCCCGTCCACACTGTGCCTCATGCGCAGATACACGAGGCAGGTGGATGTGTTGAATACGACATGCGCGTCCAGACTGTGCCTCATGCGTAGATACACGAACACGAGGCAGGTGGATGTGTTGAAATACGACCTGCGCGTCCAGACTGTGCCTCACCGCCATGGCAGGGAGGCGACGCTCCGTCACAAGATAGATTGATGTCCATTTCAATTTTTGACCACCTAAATATTTTTGCATTGAGACGTATCATATACCGTCAGAATCGGAAAAGTGTGTTGCTTCCGAGACAGTAAATAAACATGCAATGCAAGCAAAATTAAATGAATAACAAGGAGTTGAATAAAAAAAGGTGAGAGAGGAAAACATTTTTATGCACTATTTCGCTTTGGTATCATTATCTTATTCTTGCTATAGTATACTGTAATTTATTTATATTCATGACACGCAGTAATGTCTCGTGAAGATGAAGGTATGTTCAGTCTTCCTAAATATCATCTTATTCATCTGGTAGTTTGATAATACCATCACTGGGGCAGCACTGGGGAACTACAACACGTCCCTCGAATCGGGAAGGGTTGGATTCGCTCCTCACGACGCGCGCGGTGTTGAAAACCTCGATTTACAACTCCGCCAGCCTCACCACCAGCCTCATGAGCCCTAGTCTGGACGGGCCTTTAATCCACCCTCCTCGGAGTCAACCTCAGGGCCAAGCTATTTGTTACTGCAGGTTAGGTAATCGACAACAAAAACTTGGAGCAGAGAGCATAGGTATCCCCAGAATGGTTGACCTTGGCAGCTGGAAGTAACCCATCTCTGGACTCACCGCGCGCCCCGCCGAGGGAGGCACGGGAGTGGTGGAGGGACGGAGGCTGGATGGAAAGTTCCTATCTTGCCGTAGTAATATTCCCTCATGGCAGGAAGGGCGAGCAGCTTGTTTTGCTTCACCATAACAACTGGAAAGGATTTGTTATGAAGTTGGGTAAAGGTGCATGATAATGAAGAAGAGTGGCTTTATGTAATATATCTGTGCGAATATACAATTAGCTTTAGGTGTACGTACTACCTTCCGATACGTAGCTACTTAGTGGCGAGGGAGTGTGCGAGGATCACGTGCCGCGGTAAACCTGCTGACCCTAACCTTGGGAAACCTTTGGGTGTGACGACGCTTATTGATGTGTGTGTGTGTGTGTGTGTGTGCACGCGCTATTCACCTGGGTTTCGATCACGCGCTGGACTCGTGATCGCCAGCTATCACCCTGCCGGTCGGGAGCTTAAGTGTTCATAAGACTAATCTATGGGTAAGGCTGGAATCTCACACACCACACACACCATGTCCTTGTTCAAGGGTACAGTATAACTGCCCACTTTTATCAGTGAATAATCCCGAGCTTTGAGCGGCGCTCGAACGCGGGACCCCAGAGTGGAGAGCTGCTTTAAACTTTAAACTGTCTTGCCTTCATAGTTGCTGTGGTGAGAGGTATCAGTGACATGGTTGAGGCAAAACCCTCCAGAAGCACTTTTCGTCAACACGGGGACGGAAGGTTGATATAAAAGCAGGGAGAGGGTAGACCCTTGTGTGGCTCCATAGGCCTGTATTTCAATTGGTATATTCATGTATCTTACCCGGGGTCCAGCAAAACCCCCCTAGGACAAAACCCCCTAGGACAAAAAACCCTTGGACAAAACCCCCTAAGTTAAAGTGCGAAATAGGACAAAACCCCCTAAGTTAAAGTGCGAAATAGGACAAAACCCCCTCAGTTTAATACCATTAAAATTAAAAGAAAAAATATACTTTAAGCAATTTATTACTGAAGTAATCATGAAAAATATTATAATCTTTCTTTGTGTTTGTTCACTCCACCTGATCATTGTTTTGTCTACCTGAGTACCGTAATTCCCCATGTACCGCAGATAACACTAAAGTCGCCAGGACAACGTTTTTTTTTATTTACACACGTCTGGTGGTGTTAATACTTACATTTCTACATCCATGATTTCAGGAAAGTTAGAAGGGGCTATCTGGGGAGTCTGTGTCATTTTGTGTCTTCATCAGTGTCATAGTATGGCTATAAATGAACAAATTACAAAAATATCCACCGAGTAGCGACGTTGATAACGGGCTACACTAAGGTCGCCATCTAGTGTTTATGTTCTGAGTGTCCTCCCGCCGTCGGCGTCGCCCGAAAAAAAACGAGTAGTGGAATTTGAAACCGTATATACTTGCAGATACAAAGCATAAAACAACGCTGAAACAGGGTAGATTATACAGTCATGATATAAACTACTGTGTATCATCTTCAGTGGCACATACAAATCAGTAGTGATGCTATAATTCGTAACATATGGCGCCTGGCGACATTAGGGCAGGTGGCGACTAAAGTGTTATCTGCGGTAGCTATAGGTAAAAACCTATCAAACCTATCAAAACCTATATATTATATAGTGAATGTAATATTTTACATCTCAGAGAAGTGTTCATAAACTACAAATAATAATAATAATAATTATGATTTAAATTTTTTTTTTTTTTTTGTCCCAGGGGGGTTTTGTCCTCATGATTTTTTTCCTAGGGGTGTTTTGTCCTAGGGGGGTTTTGTCCTACACCCATCTTACCCATAACATAGTGTGTAGAGCAGGGTTCTTCGAAGTACGGGTCGCGACCCAATACTGGGTCGCAAGCCTTTGTTCAGTGGGTCGCCACATCGTAAACTGATAATAATTATATAATCAATATGTGAAATGCATTAATAAGAGATAGAGAAAGAGAGAGAGAATGCTGATGGGAGAAGGCAGGACTTGTACGCATAATCTTCACTTGCCAATCAAGCAATATTATGTTTCTCTACTTACGTAGTTACAATTTACAGAACACTTCTACATATTTTTTTATAATATTTTTAATAGATAAAATTTACATTGGCACACTCAAACATATGCAATTATTTTGAATACATAAATGCATGTATGTATGTATATATGTATGCAGATTTATATGCATGTGTATGAATGTAATTGTAAAAAAAATCACATCGGAAAGAGAAAGCAGCTACAGACGTATAATGGGGTCGTGAATGTAATGCATAAAATCAAACTGGGTCGCGATGAAAAAAGTTTGAAGAACACTGGTGTAGAGGACAACATGACGTGATAAATAATGTAGTTTATATTTCCCTTCCCTATGCTGCGTCTAACCCTTCGTCTTGGCCCTCGGTGGTGCCTCCTCCCCTTGGCGGTGCGGCGCAGGTCTTGCCCAGCCTCAGCACCTGGTGGCCGCATGTCCCCCGGCAGACCGACATCTCCTGCAGCAGATGGAGGTGAGTCGCTGGAGTCTGCTTCGCCTTCCTTGCCCTCGCCTTCCTTTGCCCTTCCTTGCCCATCGCCCTCTTGCCGTCTTCCTTTGTTCTCGTCTCCACTGCTTTTATGTTCCTTCTTTGTGAAATTGCAGTTCTTTTTCTCCTTGTTTCTGCTCATACTTGCCCCATTCCCTTCCTTTCTCTTCCTCATAACCACCTACCTTCGTATGACATTGCTTATCAAGACTGTTGTTTGCACTCTGTCTCTTTTAGCGGTGTAGCTAGCTGGGCAATGATATTTAAGTCATTTGCAATTTTCTTTAGCTTCTTCATGGTACAAACTATAAATTTCCATTATGCCATAAGATAAAATCCTGCCTTCCTCAGCTAGTTAACTAAAATTGTCTTATTGATCCTTTAATTTTCGTCTAATTCCCCATATTACAGTCAACTTCATGCCTTTATCTATTTCACTTACTTTTATTATGACTGTGCGCGTAGTTTTTGTTAAGAATCAGAGTGTTTATACATCCCTCCGCCAGTGAGCGCAGGTATAAATGAATACCCACCAATATCCACTGATCCATTGATTCCACAGTGTTTTGAAACCTGTTCAGGAAAACAAAGACCCTTTCCAAAGTCAACTCCTACAAATCATAACCGTCAATGCCACGCCTCCCTCAGTCCCTGGGCTGCGCCACCACCCACGAGAACCGCGAGGCCGCCGCAACCTCGGACGTGGTGGTGATGTGCGTGAAGCCCGTCATCATGGGCCGCGTTCTGCACGACCTGCGTCCCTGCGTCACCTCAACCCGACCGCTCGTCACCTCCGTGGCTCTGGGCGTCACGCTGGCCACCATGGAGGCCGCGCTGCCCCCCAGAGCTCGTGTGGTGAGGATCATGCCCAATACCCCGGCCTTGGTGCAGCTCGGGGCTTCCGTCTTCAGCCGCGGCAACCACGCCACGCAGGCCGACGCGGAGCTCACGCACAGGTGGGTTACCCGCTTCGCACACCCAGAATACCACACTTACCAGGAATACCCTCACACCTACATCCAAGTCCAAGATTTAAAAAAGAAAAAGGGAAAAACTGGTTCACAAATAGGGTGGTAAATGATTGGAATGGACTCAGTAGACAGGTAGTTAGTGCAGAGTCATTAGAGAGCTTGAAAAGGAGGCTAGATAAATTCATGAATGGGGATGAAAGGTGGATGTAGGTAGTGTTAAGTAACAGGAACTACCTCGTGTAAGTCTCACGGCCTCTTGTAGCTTCCTTATTTTCTTATGTTCTTATGTTAAGTCACAGCACTGCATGCACCATTACCACATCCCGCGTCATCAACATACCATCACCCACACATCTATATACCCACATCATCACACCCACATTACGCCATTACGCCCGGCTTGATGAGTGCGGAGATAAGCGTTGCGTTGATGTTTACCTGTAATGAGACTCTTTACAGGATGCTGACAGCGGTGGGGCAGTGTGACGAGGTGCCTGAGTCCTTCCTCGACGCGGTGACAGGCCTCAGCGGCGCAGGACCCGCCTACGTGAGTCCTCAACAGCCCTCAACCTTGGGTCATCCCATAACATCTCACCTGTACTTCACTCTGACATCTAATAGTTTCCAAATCACTCTTAATCTACTTTTCTACGTTTCATTTTCTCTCTCACCCAACTCAGTCCTAAATGCTCACTAGTTTTCCCCTCACACTCTCCTCTTAACGACTATTTTGCATAAGTATATTCCTTTTCCAAGTTTTTTTCTTACTCCATTACGCCTTCTTTGTCTTTGAAGATCGTCTTTTCTTTCATCACGTCACCTTTAATTCATCAAAGGCTTCCTTAGGTTGGCAAGAAATACTCAGTATTATGGATTTTATATACTACATACACTTATATCAAAGAAGATTGAAATATGCTGATTAGCTTAGCTGGAAAGTAACCCTATTGTTTTTCTCAAGAATGTTTACTTGTTTTAGTATACCCCTACATACAGACCTTTAACCCCTTGAGGCCCAGAACGTAATTTCCATTGGGTGTCATTAGACGATTTTTAGTTAATATAAGCAATGTTTTATAGATATGACCTGTTTAGCATCCTTGTCGACTAACTAATTTGGTATATTAAGTGACTTTTCAGAATATTATGGCTCGACAACATACATTTTCTTATAGCGAAGAAAAGATTTGGGCGTGAAGGAGTTAACTCTTACTCAAAAGACAGTGAGCTAAAGTATCAAGAGTGGATGGTTCGTTTCATTCACATTGTAATCCAATACCCAGCATAGGGTTGTTCCTTGACGCTGCCCTCACGCCCTTCCGCTCCTCAGATGTACCTGGTGGTGGAGGCGCTGGCTGACGGCGGCGTGAGGATGGGTCTGCCCCGCGGCCTGGCGCAGAGGCTGGCTGCGCAGACCATGATGGTGGGTCTCACTTCTTCCTTCACTTACTCTCTCCACAAGGGTGGGAGTGTGGCTTGCAGATGTGGATGATATCGGCTATTCAAAAAGCCTTATCTTTTTCCACATCAGAACAAAAATAATCCATCTTTCTACGTATATGTATAAGTTAAAGGGCCTCAACAAACTGGTTACCTTATACTTATCGGGCCTTTTGTTACCTTTTTTTTTTTTTTTTTTTTTTTTTTTTTTGTGCCCATCAGGGTGGCAAGGTTGGTAGAGACGCGAGCTTGCAATGTGCAGAGTCCCTGCGCATTCAGTCAGCGGTTCGAGTCCGCCTAGTTCATGCTGACGTGGCGGCGCTTTGTATAGTCAATAACCTTGTAGTTGGTACTTGCAAAGTGTCTAGATAGGATGAAAATCTTATCTTACTTTTTTTTGTCCTCTCTCAGTCCTTTGAGATGTAACAAAAAAAAACTTATGCTAGACTCAACTATATATAAAATAAGATAAAATAAACATGCGATATGGGAATTTTATGTATTGTAGGACATGCTTGTATAGTACTGTTTATAATCTTCTTTCATGAGGTAACTTATGTTCTTTCTTCTTTTTTGTTCTCTGCGTGACAGGGTGCGGCCAAGATGGTGTTATCCACTGGCAAACACCCCGGGCAGCTCAAGGACGAAGTGTGCTCGCCAGGAGGTGAGTGTCGCCAGCCTGGCTATCACCTCTTCCCTCTATCCCTCCCTCCCTCCATAACGGGCTTTTCATTATTATTACAGTGACTAGCTATTTATGTTTTCTTTGGATATATCTTATTTTTTCCTATTTTTGCCTTCATCTTCGAATGGTAAACTCCCCACTCCACTTTCCTTTTGTCTTGTAGTACCAACGTTATTTAGTCACGGAAAAACTCTTTATATTATACAACCTCTACAAGTAAGACGTCCAGGCCTCAATTCTGCACCTCACTCCCTATAGCAAATTCCTGCTTCGCTGCCCATAACTCTACTCCTCGTCCAGCTTCATCCACCACTCCTTCATCCCCCTCAGTAGTACTTGTCTTGGTTCAGGGAGTTTCGTACACAAGTTGTTTCGTACCCAGGTTTTGTTAGTTGTTTCGTACACTGATTTTGAGATTTTTCGTACACTGATTTTGAGATTTTTCGTACATACCTGGTGTCGCAACTCTAGTACACAAGTTCAACTCTGAGCTGAGTGTACGAAACGGCTATGGTTTCTTATAGACTACGAAACAACTTTTTACAACTTTTTGGTGTACGAAACAACTTGTGTACGAACTGACTGCAGCCCCTTGTCTTACCCTTCCCTTCACCTACCCCGTCAGGCTGCACCATCCAGGGCGTGCAGGTCTTGGAGGACGCCGGTCTCCGCTCTGCCCTTATCTCCGCCGTGCACACCGCCGCCGCTGCCTCCGTCACTATGGGAAAGGTGCCTCTACCATCGCCACCATTACCTCCCCCAGGACCGCCGCCACTTTCTGCCACGCCTCCAGTAGCTCCCGTCTTCACCGCCACCGCCACCACGCCACTCTCACAGCCTCAGCACGCAGCCGCTCAACGATAGTATAGAGTATAAATTATAGAATAGATAGTATATAATTATATAGGACTATATTATGCTCCTTGCAGCCGCTTGATAGGGATAGTATTTGTAGTAATAGAATAGGATGTTTGTATGTGTGTGTGTGGGTGTGTGGGTGTGTGTGTATGTGTGTGTGTGTGTGTTGTGTTTGTGTGTGTGTCAGCGAGGTAGGATAAATAATAATCATAAGTCACGCTAAACACCTCTGTGGCCGTGGCGTTAAGGAGAAGGTGGTGAGGTTTTTCCAGGCGTAACTGGAGTGTTGGTCAGAATGGGTTACATCACCTCGCCGTGTGTACAGATGTCAGGAGGGGGGAGAAGGATTTCCATTGAAAATAATATCTAGTTGTAATTAAGAAGTGGAACGTAAAAGAAGAAAGAAGAAAGAAGTGAAGTAACGCAACACACAAGGGACTCAATAATTACAGAGAAACAGGTGAAACAGCATGAACGGGAAAAAATAGTTGTTTATGAATTTGAGTATTCTTAGATATGTGGATCTATTTGTGGTAAAAAGTTTCGTTCAAGGCAAAAACATTAATGCAACACAGTGACGTACGACGTAACGATGATTAGAGTTGTGTCTCAATTATATTACAATATTACGAATACAGTATAAAAATATGTTCTACTTACCTCATAACCCCTTAGTATCGCAATATGATACATAAATATCTTTGCTACCGTACATAACACTAAAGTCGCCAGGACAATGGTTTTATTTATTTACAGACGTCTGGTGGTAATACTTACATTTCTAGATTCATGATTTCAGTAAAATTAGAAGGGACTATCTGGAGAGTCTGTGTCATTTTGTGTCTTCATCTGTGTCATATTATGGCTATAAATGAACAAATTACAAAAATAAAACCGAGTGGCGACGTTGGTAACGGAGCTACACCCTAAGGTCGCCAGTTAGTGTTTATGTTCTGAGTGTCCCGCCGTCGTCGTCCCCCGAAAAAAAACTACTTGGGAAATTTGAAACCGTATATACTTGCAGATACAAATCATAAAACAACGCTGAAACAGTGTAGATTATACAGTCATGATATAAACTACTGTGTATCATCTTCAGTAGCACATACAAATCAGTAATGATGCTATAATTCGTAATATATGGCGTCTGGCGACATTAGGGCAGGTGGCGACTATACTGTTATCTACGGTAGGGTTGATATGGGTTGATACGCAACTATTAACTATTTTGTATAGTGAGATTTAGTGTCTTTTTAACAGTTGAAGTGATATATATTTATTCCCTGTTTCCTTACCACAAGTCATTGAAAAAAAAGTTAATGTCAATGCAAAATATATTCGTATATTTCTTACGCTCGTAGCCTCTCAAGTTTGTTTACATTTGTTTCTCGGTGAGTTAGGCGAGTGTGTGCTTCAAGGTTAGGAAATACTTGAAACATTATGAAATGACAGGGTAATACATATGTAAGTAACACTTACTATTGTGATTATAAGTGAAGGGATCAAGTGGACTCTCAAATACGTGCGTTACAAACACTGGAACAACAAAATCTGCTTGTTGATGAGAAACTACCCCGCCGCGCAGGACGCCACGCAAGGTAGGCACGGGCTGGCGGGCTTTGTTTGTGTCCCTTTAACTCCTCAGGCTTACTAAGCTTACTAAATGCCTGAATAGAGTTGTGTGATACGGTAAATACGCACTAGTAATGTTACGCTGCCCAAAGTAACTGGTATATCAGTAACTAGCTAAGTCACTGGGGGTTCAAGAAAATGGGAAGAAATGTGTGAGGTGGATGAAGAAAACGAAAGGGTGGGAGACTCATATAAGTCACGTCCCATCCGACCGTTCATACCATGAACGATCTCTAAAGAGATGACTGTGACTCGTAATGATATGTACGGAGAGAGAGAGAGAGAGAGAGAGAGTATATATGAAGGTACTTGGACTACAAAAATCAAGGTGTAAACTTGTAAAGGAAAGTGTCTCGGAATCAACAATAATTGTTAAGGTCACAATAGTCAAACTGACACACGCTGACCTGCTGAACACGTCATGAGACAATAACATTTGTATTGTTGCAACCAAGGCTTGGAAACGGTTTAAGGGAACGAAAACGAAAACCGAAACGAACGAAATTATGCTCGGAACAAAAACGGAAACGAAAACGTTATCATATTTACTGTTCCGGAGCAAAAACGCTATTCTAAAATCCCTGTAACCGGTTAATAACGATATTTTTTCGTTCCATGTCATATTTGATCAATAATCCATTTTCACTTCCAGTAGCCAAATGATTTAAGTAAATACCTCTGTATTACATACATACATCAATTAAGTCTACTGTATTTGTTCACTTGACGATTGACGATGTGGTTTTGTTTCAAATAGTATCATATGCACCATTTTTCATTTAATTTGTGAAGAGTAACTATTTTTTACCTTTTATACTATGAATTTTTGTCTTCGCGATAAACATCACGTTCCCTTATTTTATTACACCTTCCATTCGTGCAATCGTTGAACTATGATACTGCAGTTGGGTTTAAGAACATACTTAGATTAATATCCAGTTTCGGAAATGGATAATATATTTGAGTATGTGCTTAAACTATTAAATATGTGCATAGCCTAATGCTTCGTGCGCCGAAGTTTGGTGTGAATGTCCTAGGTTCGAGTCCTTGGAGTATCACATGTAGTCATTGATTTCATTGATTAGGTTTATTTAATTAGTGGGTTGGTGATATTACGAAATAATATATTTTTTGCCATAAACAATATAAATAAATAATTAGTGATTCATGTCTTTACGGCAACTGTGATTGCATACTCCTACACTAGCCTTCCTGTATTGTATATGTAAATGTGTTGCCTTATTTAAGTCATATGATAATATAGTTCTTGCGACATCTAAGGGTTTGATTTTGTTGGATACTGTGCACCATGAAATGTATGGCTTTATTACCATCTATAAGAATGTAGTCATGTATAGACATTATTATGTATTAGGGCTAATAGCATATTCAATACATGGTTTGAGAATAACGTTCTAACCTGTTTTCATTTCTTTCTAACCGGTTCGGAAACGTTGTTTGGAGGAGGAACGTAAAACGAAACGTTAATAATACTGTTTCTGATCGGAACGAACCGTTTGAAGAAAAAAATTCGTTTCCAAGCCCTGGTTGCAACACTCGTCACGGTTGAAGTCTAGCACCCGCAGCACCCAGGAAACCACCGCCATAGAGGTGACAGGTCTGCGCTTAGGGTTAAAAGTATTATTTACGGTGCTTATGGTTTTCTCTCTCCAGGATTCCCCTTATCCCACACGTCCCGTGATCCATTTTTCTTCTTCTTTTTTTTTCATTTTGATCTTTGTTTCTTGACTCATACTGTAGCATCGAACATCGATTAGAAAAGATCTCTACCTTGAAGTCCAGAAGGATGTCCACCTTTGAAGATAACTGTATATTTCTGTACAGGATATCGCTAACAAAGACTTCACCAACAAGACATCTTAGAGTGCAATTTAGAAGCAAGAACAGGCAAGGCGCCATGCCTGCAAACGTTATGTACAACAGTTTTATAGGCACGGAAAAGTTAAAGCCATCCTTGAAATGTGAACGATAACGAAATTGGGGTGTAGAACATTTTGAGGCTAAACTGAAACAAATATTTCTTACTTAGTGTTTATGGGTTCTTATGTCAACCTAAGCAGTTTTTTACATACATTACGTATAGGAATTTGTTTTATTTATTTTTTGTTTGATTTCTGTATAAATTTTTCATAACAAATTATTTGCTCATGTAGTACTATGTAATTATTTTTAAAGCTAGAAAAGAATGTAAATGTGTTTCATACTTCATGAAAAATCTGCAAAACTAGTTAAGACTTGAAAGGTCTTTTGAGTGTCACACATAATGGTGGCTTGTTCCGATCGTCACACTGCAACATCTCATGAATCGTTCGTCTCGTCTCAAGCATTGGTCGTGTGCGAGGCAGGCGGCGGAGGGCGATCCATTATTGGGCTCGCTCCCTCACGTGCCGTTGAAATCATTCAAGACTGGTTGTTCCGTAAGGATTGTGTTTCAGAATTTCGTTGAGGCTCCGTCATCAGTTTTCGATTTCCTGCCTGTGATTTAAGTCTTTCAGAATATAAATAGTATTATATTTCCAATACGGTTTATCTTTTCCGTTCCTACTAATTGTGGGTAATTCCACCGTTTTTTGTATTAAGCATATGAAAAATTGCAAGAAGCACCGCGATGGCACAACTCTCGTAGTGACGCAGCGCACGTGGCAGTGGCGCGGGACGAGGGTTGTCCAGCAGCAAACTGAGCACAACAGTAATAAAGACGTTGATTTTGTTTCGAATTAATTACTGTAGCTGTTTGTTCTTGCCATATCTTCTCGATCCTCCGTGTCACTTTCTCGTGTTACTCTTCCTTACCTCTTCCTTCTCCACAGGATGGTAGGGACTTCACCTGCCGCTCATCTCGACCTTTACTGAGTAACATGATTCGCAACACTCTGGAAAGTGTATGATCTGCCCTAAGAGGGATGCATGAGGCAGGGTGAGGGGGGCGGGGGAAATGAAGACATAGGTTGGGGATCAGGCAAGGTGTGGGTGTTGATGCTTGTCTGCCTCAGTCACAAAGTGGAGCGCTTGATCACTTTCACTGCTTGAATTTTAACGTCGCGGTGCAGGAGGGCAGGGAAAGCCTCCTCGTCACCCTTTGTGTGTGTGTGTGTGTGTGTGTGTGTGTGTGTGTGTGTGTGTGTGTGTGTGTGTGTGTGTGTGTGTGTGTGTGTGTGTGTGTGTGTGTGTGTGTGTGTGTGTGTGTGTGTGTGTGTGGTGTGTGTGTGTGCGCATTGTTTCCTCTCACCAAAAGGAGGAAACATAATTCAATAAAATATTGATGCGCAATGATTTACATGATAAAGACCTTATACTTGATGTTGTACGCCTGAAATCAATTAGGCAAGAGGAAAGCAAACAGATCAGTAACAGCTTCTTCGCCCGATAGGAAATTAAAGGATCAAAGGACTCATGTACTTTCTATTCTCCTGCAGCTATTTAGAGAGGTGTGCGCAGATAATTAGTCGAGATTGATACACACAACAATATATGCCCGTGTCAACAACCAGATCCAAGACAAAAAGGCGGCTCGCTGCTTCCACACCAAATCCACGCACTTGCTTTGACGCTGTGCCCGGACATGTTTTTGCCACGCCCTCCCCCTTCCCTTCTATTATCAAAAGTAACGCAACAAAATGCAGGTGTAAGGCTGATCACAGACAACAAAATGCAGACGTGAGGCTAATCAGAGACAGTTCTATAGTCTATTTTTTTAACGAGGCAAAAAATCCTGACCCCTTGCTGCTTACTGACTGATATTTGATGCCAGGAGAAGGGAATACTACGCTTCTTCTTAATTTCAGCTGTATTTTATCATAGTTAACCATATTTTCAGTTAAACACAGGCATCATTTTAAGCATGAGACCTTA
This sequence comes from Chionoecetes opilio, assembly GCA_016584305.1. NCBI lineage: Eukaryota > Metazoa > Arthropoda > Malacostraca > Decapoda > Majidae > Chionoecetes > Chionoecetes opilio. The sequence goes on along the minus strand of JACEEZ010024445.1, from coordinate 117,530 downwards.
AGATAGTATGGATTTTTTGCCTCGTTAAAA
>JACEEZ010024445.1:50000-112500 GCA_016584305.1 Chionoecetes opilio | reverse complement strand
CACATGTAGATACATTTAAAAGCCGGTTTTATAAAACAGGCAACAGTCTCTCGCATGACTCGATTGTTGTGTATATCTTTCAAGACACACTCAAAACTCGTTTCTCACTCTTCAAGACTTCAACTTGTAATTATAGACGAAATGCTGTGGACACGTAGTTCAGAAGAATTTCTCATAAATAAGGAGCGGGAGTGACCTCACGTCCCGCCCACCTGTGACCTGACTGTTGCTGCGGCTCCAGCGGCTCCAGCGGCTCCAGCGGCGGGCTGATGCCCGCTCATCTATTACTGCTTTTATGTATATATGTGTATGTATTTTAGCTTGTTTGGCGCGTCTACGATTGATAATACACATAATTAAGTGTATACCAGCGATAGCCTGCCCTAAGGTACTCTAGCCTGCCCTGGCGTCGGAGCCATGTTTATTTACAGTCGCAGGAACAGCTGACTGGTAGTGCAGGCAAACGATTGTGTGTGTGACGGCTTGCAGTCAAAAAATTGTTAGTTTTTAGAAAGTTGCTGGAAAAAATAGACGGAAAAGTGCTAGTGTGACGCCGCCTTAAGGCTGTTATTGTGTCTCGGCCATATTAGCTGTGTGACTGTATATCATAGCTGCGGGGCCGTATATTATAGCCGCGCTAGAACTCGGTGAACCCACTCTTAGCCAAGCGCGCGGTTTGTGATACTCACCCCCCAATTTATGATATTCGCCAGCCAGTTCTGACTAAAATGGGCCATTTTGTCCAGCTATGATATACGTTCTTAACTATGATCGCTTTGGTAATACCGGTCCTGATTCTGATGGTATATGACTGTTTTCAAGAATTTTGCTCTTCTTTCTATTTTCGGTTCCAAATTTGATACAGTGAGTAATTATATTTTTTTTCCTGATATTATTTTTCCTTCATAATTATGTTTTTTTGTTTTTATACACCAGATTCTGATGGAATATGACTTTTTTCAAGAACTTTGCGCTCATTCTATTTTCGGTTCTAATTTTGATGCAGTGAGTGACAAACTTCTTTTTTTCCTGATATTCTTTTTTCCTTCATATTTTTTGTTTTTGTTTTTATACGCCAGATTCTGATGGTATATGACTTTTTTTCAAGAACTTTGCTCTTCTTTCTATTTTCGGTTCCAATTGTGATACAGTGAGTAATTAACTTCTTTTTTCTGAAATTCTTTTTTTCCTTCATATTTTTGTATATTTTTTTATGCGCCAAATTCTGATGGTATATGACTTTTTTTCAAGAAATTAGCTTTTTTTTCTATTTTCGGTTCCAATTTTGATACAGTGAGTAATAAACATTTTTTTCTTGATATCCTTTTTTTCCTTCAGATTTTTTTTTTTTTTGTTTTTATACGCCATATTCTGCTGGTATAGGACTTTTTTTCAAGAATTTTGCTCTCCTTTCTATTCTTAGTTCCAATTTTGATACAGTGAGTAACAAACTTTTTTTCCTGTAGTCTAATTCTTTGTTTCCTTCATATTTTAGTTTTTTGTATTTATAAGCCAGATTCTTCTGATACTAGTTGTAGTATAAGGAGGAGGGTAATAGTAGCAGCAGCAGTAGCAGTAGGAGGAGGATAATAGTAGCAGCAGCAGTAACAGTAGGAGGAGGATAATAGTAGCAGCAGCAGTAGCAGTAGGAGGAAGGAGGATAATAGTAGCAGCAGCAGTAACAGTAGGAGGAGGATAATAGTAGCAGCAACAGTAGCAGTAGGAGGAGGATAATAGTAGCAGCAGCAGTAATAGTAGGAGGAGGATAATAGTAGCAGCAGCAGTAATAGTAGGAGGAGGATAATAGTAGCAGCAGCAGTAATAGTAGGAGGAGGATAATAGTAGCAGCAGCAGTAACAGTAGGAGGAGGATAATAGTAGCAGCAACAGTAGCAGTAGGAGGAGGATAATAGTAGCAGCAGCAGTAATAGTAGGAGGAGGATAATAGTAGCAGCAGCAGTAACAGTAGGAGGAGGATAATAGTAGCAGCAGCAGTAGCAGTAGGAGGAGGATAATAGTAGCAGCAGCAGTAACAGTAGGAGGAGGATAATAGTAGCAGCAGCAGTAATAGTAGGAGGAGGATAATAGTAGCAGCAGCAGTAATAGTAGGAGGAGGATAATAGTAGCAACAGCAGTAATAGTAGGAGGAGGATAATAGTAGCAGCAGCAGTAATAGTAGCAGCAGCAGTAATAGTAGGAGGAGGATAATAGTAGCAGCAGCAGTAACAGTAGGAGGAGGATAATAGTAGCAGCAGCAGTAGCAGTAGGAGGAGGATAATATAGCAGCAGCAGTAATAGTAGCAGCAGCAGTAATAGTAGGAGGAGGATAATAGTAGCAGCAGCAGTAATAGTAGCAGCAGCAGTAATAGTAGGAGGAGGATAATAGTAGCAGCAGCAGTAACAGTAGGAGGAGGATAATAGTAGTAGCAGCAGTAACAGTGGGAGGAGGATAATAGTAGCAGCAGCAGTAAAAGTAGGAGGAGGATAATAGTAGCAGCAGCAGTAACAGTAGGAGGAGGATAATAGTAGCAGCAGCAGTAACAGTAGGAGGAGGATAATAGTAGCAGCAGCAGTAGCAGTAGGAGGAGGATAATAGTAGCAGCAGCAGTAGCAGCAGCAGTAATAGTAGGAGGAGGATAATAGTAGCAGCAGCAGTAACAGTAGGAGGAGGATAATAGTAGTAGCAGCAGTAACAGTAGGAGGAGGATAATAGTAGTAGCAGCAGTAACAGTAGGAGGAGGATAATAGTAGCAGCAGCAGTAATAGTAGGAGGAGGATAATAGTAGCAGCAGCAGTAACAGTAGGAGGAGGATAATAGTAGCAGCAGCAGTAGCAGTAGGAGGAGGATAATAGTAGCAGCAGCAGTAGCAGTAGGAGGAGGATAATAGTAGCAGCAGCAGTAATAGTAGCAGCAGCAGTAGCAGTAGGAGGAGGATAATAGTAGCAGCAGCAGTAGCAGTAGGAGGAGGATAATAGTAGCAGCAGCAGTAATAGTAGCAGCAGCAGTAGCAGTAGGAGGAGGATAATAGTAGCAGCAGCAGTAGCAGTAGGAGGAGGATAATAGTAGCAGCAGCAGTAGCAGCAGGAGGAAGGAGGGTAATAGTAGCAGCAGCAGTAGCAGCAGGAGGAGGATAATAGTAGCAGCAGCAGTAGCAGTAGGAGGAGGGTAATAGTAGCAGCAGCAGTAGCAGTAGGAGGAAGGAGGATAATAGTAGCAGCAGCAGTAACAGTAGGAGGAGGATAATAGTAGCAGCAGCAGTAACAGTAGGAGGAGGATAATAGTAGCAGCAGCAGTAACAGTAGGAGGAGGATAATAGTAGCAGCAGCAGTAACAGTAGGAGGAGGATAATAGTAGCAGCAGCAGTAACAGTAGGAGGAGGATAATAGTAGCAGCAGCAGTAATAGTAGCAGCAGCAGTAATAGTAGCAGCAGCAGTAATAGTAGTAGCAGGAGGAGCAGTAATAACAGTCGCACATTGATCAGGAAGGCTTAGGGGTGTACATGGTCCCGTCACCGCCCTGCCGCCATGTGAAGCTGCCCGGCGAAAGTGATCCCGCTGAGGTGTAAATGTTAGGTCAGCCACAGCCCTAAGTGTGACCTTTTCCCGCTCACCGCCCCCCCGTGATCCCTCAGTCCTTTCCCCGCCTCTCCACCCAGCGACCACAAGTCACTCCACCACCCTCCTTTCCACTGCTCCACACACACACACACACAAAAAAAAAAAAGGCAAAAAAAGTAAAGGACTCTCTCTCTCTCTCTAACTCTCTCGGCTTTGCTCCACATTATCCCCGCTAGCCGCTTGTCATCCCACAACCAGCTCCACACAGCGCCCACAAGTCGCTGTTCCCTCACCCTCCTTCCCATATTACCTCCCATCCTATACTATCCATCCTGTATATACTTAACATTGCATTACATCTACTACTATTACTTCCCATACTACTTCCCTGCTCCTTCCCGCTGCTCTACACTATTCCCGCTAGCCGCTTTTCTTCTCACCAACCACTGTTCTAACTATATATAATAGGTCAAGAAGCTATTTATTGAGGCCCAAAACGTAATTTCCATTGTAATTTGGGTACCATTTAGACGATTTTTAGTGAATAAACTGAATATAAGCAATATGTAATAGATATGACCTGTTTAGTATCCTTGTCCACTGGCTAATTTGGTATATTCAGTTACTTTTTGTAATTTTATGGCTCCACAACAGACAATTTTTTTATAGCTAAGGAAAGATTTGGGCGTGAAGGGGTTAAAGCGTCAACAGGGCTGGGCAACGCGTCTTTCACTTCCCACTCATCTCACTGCCCCCCTCCCCCTCCCCCCCATTGTACCTGCCTACAGTGACAGGCGGTGGCCGATGACCACGGTGATGGTGGAGGAGCGGGGACAAAAAGCCAGAGGAGGAAGGCCTGTAGTACACACTCGAGGGTTTGCTTTGTTGTCTCCTTTTTCCCCACTATCTCTGAAGTGCTATTTTTGCCATGACTGGGGTTGTAGGCAAGTCTAATGCGTCACCGAGATAGGATATTCATTTGTTGTTTTTGTTGTTGCAATGATGATGATGATGATGATGATGTGTGTGTTTGTGTGTGTGTATTCATCTAGTTGTATTCATCTAGTTGTATTTTACAGGGCCAGAGCAATGCTCGTGTGGCCCCGTCTCCATATCACCATTTTTATCATTCATCCTTAGTGCTTTGTGTTGGCCGAAGCCAGCACCCCGGAGAGCAGGTCACAAACCCCGGCTAACACCCGGTACCCATTCACTGCTGGCTGGACAGGGGCTCGGGTTTTAAGGAAACAACCCATCTGTTTCCGCTCCGCCCGGGGATCGAACCCGGGACTTCTCGGTTGTGAACCGAGCGTGCTAACCACTACACTACGGAGTACCCCGTGTGTGTGTGTGTGTGTGTGTGTGTGTGTGTGTGTGTGTGTGTGTGTGTGTGTATACTATGTGCATGCGCGTTATTTGGTTCCCAAGTTGAACCCTCAAGAACACACACACACACACACACACACACACACACACACACACACACACACACACACACACACACACACACACACACACACACACACACACACTCCGGGAACTCCGTAGTGTAGCGGTTAGCACACTCGGCTCACAACCGAGAAGTCCCGGGTTTGATCCCCGGGCGGAGCGAAGACAGATGGGCGGTCTTCTTAAATCCCGAGCCCCTGTCCACCCAGCAGTGAATGGGTACCGGGTGTTAGCCGGGGGTTTGTGACCCGCCTCCCGGGGTGATGGCTTCGGCCAACACTAAGCACTAAGGATGAATGATAAAAAATGTTGATATGGAGACGGGGCCATACGAGCGTTGCTCAGGCCCTGTAAAATACAACTAGATGAATACACACACACACACACACACACACACACACACACACACACACACACACACACACACACACATACACACACACACCCACACCCACACACACACACACACACACACACACACACACACACACACACACACATACACACACCCACACTTGATATGCAACATCACAACACCTCACACGCCACCATAATAGCACAACACCCACCACAGCACCACCACACCACCGCCACAACACCACACCATTACAGGTCCAAAGCTCCATCACCTGGTCGTCCCACACATACGCCTTCCCTGAGTCCCTGAGGTGGATGGAATCGTATGTGTCCCTGTGTCTGTGTATCTTTTTCTAAGTAATAGTAGCAGCAGTAGTAGTAGTAGTAGTAGAAGTAGTAGTAGTAGTAGTTGTAGTAGTAGTAGTAGTAGTAGTAGTAGTTGTAGTAGTAGTAGTAGTAGTAGTAGTAGTAGTAGTAGATGGGACTCGTGGTAGTGGGGAGTCGGACAGGTGTTTCCGTGTGGACGCAGATACCGATGTGACCCCCAAGCCAAAAGCACTGTGACCTCTTGCTGTCGGTGGAGTCGCGATAGCCAGAGACGCGATTCCAATGTCACATCGTTAACCCCTTCACGCCCAGATCTTTCCTTTGCTATAAAAAATTGTATGTTGTCGAGCCATACAATTAAGAAAAGTCATTTAATATACCAAATTAGTTAGTCGATAAGAATACTAAACAGGTCATATCTATAAAATATTGTTTATATTCACTAAAAATCGTCTAATGGCACCCAAATTACAATGGAAATTACGTTCTGGGCCTCAAGGGGGTTAATGCCAAAGAGCTGTCGCGCTGCTTTTACGTCAAGTTACCCCACAAGAGCTCAGGGCAATAATCTCACGTGCAAATCAATGGCAAACAAACGCCTACCGCCACTATTAGATAACACTACCGTATACCACACTTCACCACACTCCATCCCACGCACATGTCACTTCAGAATAACCCAACCCTCGGTCCCTCACCACACAACTTTTACCAGAGCTGTTGGCACGCGCCGAGGAGTGTTTTATAGGAACATGAATCAGCATGAAGAGAAAAGGTCAACATGAGGTATTGCACGCTCGTCTTCCGGGTTGCATGTTGTTGTTGTAGGTGTGGACAAGTTCCCTGCGTCGATCAGGTCTTATTATGATGTAAGTACAACCACCACCACCACCTCCACCACCACAACAACCACCACCACCACCACCACAACAACCACCACCACCACCTGTGTTACAACAGAACACCTACCTGCTGATGCTGTTTTAGTTAAGAAATCATTACCGTCGTCGTCAGAAGAAAAAAAATTCCGTGCACGTATAACTAAGCAAAAAAAATATGATTGTTGTTATTGTTGCATTTGTCGTTGTGTTCGTCGTCGTTTTAGTTGTCGTCGCTGTCGTGACTACTAAATTGGCTCGTTGCTGGGTAATTTTTTCTGTGTTATGTGTGAAGGCTGGACTATTGTTGAATACTTAAGTCATGAAAATGGCATCCTCATTACTATCAACAGTATGTGCAACAGTAGTACTACGTATATATATAAGTAGTTGTAGTAGTAGTAGTAGTTGTTGTATTTGTTGTTGTTGTTACCGCTGCTGTTGTATATATCGCTGCCTCCGGTGCTGTTGCTGTCACTGCTCCTATTGCATTGCACCGATATATGATGGGGCTGTCTGGTCGGTGTTTTAGTGTTTTCTTTACACAAACACCACGCCTCATCACCATCACTGCCAATACCACCCTACATCAACACCAGCAGCTCCACCACCACCACCATTGCCGCCGCCGCTCATCCCACCACCACTGACACCAAATACTGACAACAATGCTCCTTCCACTGCCGCCACTCACCCTATGAAGAATCACCACCCGAGACGGAAGCTGACTCACATAACCTATAAAACAAGGACTCGCTTTCATACCACCACCACCACCAACCAACCACCACCCAAAGTATACATTACCTTACTATAGTTACTTTGCCACCACCAACACCACCACCACCACCACCACCACCACCACCACCACCACCACCACCACCACCGCGAGATAAACAACCTGCAAGAACTATACAAGGAGGAATGTACGAGGAAAAAACGTTCCCCTCTCGTTCAATGCCCTTCCCCCGTGGATGCTGAGGGTATATAAGAGCGAGACGGAGAGAGTGTGGCATCAGTCTCTTGGCAGTCAGTTGCAGCGCCACACCTCGCCCCAACACACACCGCCCCAACATCATGAAGGTGAAGTGATGAAGACTTCTCTCATGTTGTGTTGTGTTTTTTGAGAGCCAGTCTTTCCAGGAAGGGTTCAGGTTGAGGTCGTCGCTTCTAGGGTTTCTTTGCTTCTTGCCAATATGTAGACGAAATGCATCATCACATATTTGACCTTTTAGAATGCTAGTAATGTGGTTTTGGCGCCAGGTCATCGCACGGGTCACGGGTCACCACAGCCAGGGCGCGGAAGCTGCTGTTATTATTCATTGCTCTTCATGTAGTAGTTACCATTACCCTTTCCTAGCCCTTGACGGATGATAATACCACTTTTTCTTTCATGCTATCTGTTCGTATTCTTGTTCTACCTTATTATGTTGCATTAGCTATTACAATTTAGGAAGGAAGGTGGGTCGTGAATCACCACAGGGACATTCCAGCGTGTGCCAGGAGCTCTCAGGAGATTTATTTATCATTTCTCTTTCGAACAACCTCCACCTTAATCATGGGCGTCACCAATAGAAACATGGGCTTCAGAACAAGCAAATGGTGTGGTCATGGGCTCAGTGTTGGATTCATAGGTCACTAATGGGTCGTTTTGCAGGTCCTCCTCCTCCTTGTCGCCCTCGTCGCCCTCGTCACCGCCGCTCCACAACAACACATCGTCAACGACTACGCCCCTGCATTGTACAACTACGCCTACACAGTGGACGCCGTGGACCCCTACAACCAGCCGCTCAAGTTTGGTCACCAGGAGGGTCGTGAAGGCGCCTACACCTCCGGGTCCTACTACGTGTTGCTCCCCGACTCCCGCCTCATGACCGTCAACTACTACGCTGACGAGACGGGATTCCACCCCACGTACACCTTCGAGGGGCAGGCACAGTACTACTAAAGCTGCATGCAGAGTTGCCAGATTGGGCGAAAAATAGCGGATTGGGCTACTTATTAAGGCTACACGCTACTTAAATGTGTATACGCTACTTTTACGCTACTTTTCATCACAAAAATCTGGCAACTCTGGCTGCATGGACCACCGCCCACCCCAGCAGCTTCCCACGCCCACCCCAGCAGCCTCCCACGCCCACCCCAGCAGCCTCCCACGCCCACCCCAGCAGCCTCCCACGCCTACCACAACAGCCTCCCACGCCCACCACAACAGCCTCCCACGCCCACCACAACAGCCTCCCACGCCCACCACAACAGCCTCCCACGCCCACCCCAGCAGCCTCCCACGCCCACCACAACAGCCTCCCACGCCCACCACAACAGCCTCCCACGCCCACCACAACAGCCTCCCACGCCCACCACAACAGCCTCCCACGCCCACCCCAGCAGCCTCCCACGCCCACCACATTTAATTGGCACCACAACAGCCTCCCACGCCCACCACAACAGCCTCACCACGCCCACCCCAGCAGCCTCACACGCCCACCACAACAGCCTCCCACGCCCACCCCAGCAGCCTCCCACGCCCACCTGCCTGGGGGTCGAGGAATGGACGTCTGTGTCACCTGGTCGTCGAGATGAACTTGGACACAGCTTGTATTTCCGTCCCTCATACTTCACCTGTGTCCCATCAGCTTCATGACCTCATCCCTTACCTGTCTCACCTGCTTCACCGTCTCCTGGAGGTACAAGCAGTCTCTTGGAGGTACAATCAGTCTCCTGGAGGTATAATCAGTCTCCTGGAGGTACAAGCAGTCTCCTGGAGGTACAAGCAGTCTCCTGGAGGTACAAGCAGTCTCCTGGAGGTACAATCAGTCTCCTGGAGGTACAGTCAGTCTCCTGGAGGTATAAGCAGTCTCCTGGAGGTACAATCAGTCTCCTGGAGGTACAAGCAGTCTCCTGGAGGTACAAGTAGTCTCCTGGAGGTACAAGCAGTCTCCTGGAGGTACAAGCAGTCTCCTGGAGGTACAAGCAGTCTCCTGGAGGTACAATCAGTCTCCTGGAGGTACAATCAGTCTCCTGGAAGTACAAGCAGGTCGCCCCGTGCCGCTCTATTGGTCATCGTATTATTCCACGACGTTGATCCGTTTTCTGTAACTGTCCCCAAACTTGCCTAGTCATCATTAGTGTCTCGTTATATTTTTGTTAGAGCCTTGTTATATGTTTTTGTTACGATGTTTTACAGAGTTAATATATATATATAGTTTTGTATTTTCTATTTTTGAATAGATATGTTTTCTACTTATTTTTTCACGAATAAATACATCCATGATAAAGTGATATGATGTTATTTTCCCACGAAGAAGTGTAGCTATGTGGCCTTATGTCCTTTCAGATTGTTGATGTGATCTTTTATAAAAAAAAAATTCTCCCCCCCCTCTCTCTCTCTCTCTCTCTCTCTCTCTCTCTCTCTCTCTCTCTCTCTCTCTCTCTCTCTCTCTCTCTCTCTCTCTCTCTCTCTCAGACCCCACATGTTGTTTAGTCACTGATAGTGAGATAAGAACAGTCGACAGGAGGTTGACAGTGCCAGTAGCAGTAGAGATAATGGTGGTATCAGAATAATAATGATTGTGATAGCAATAATAGTAATGATAATGATAACCATAATAACAATCATAATGATAGAATTGATAACGATAATAGATATCATTATTATTATTATGATAATTTTTATTATTATCATCATTATTGTTATTATACTACCCTTAGCATCCCGGTAGTGTAATGGTTAACACGCAACGCAGAGATCATTGAGGTTAGAGAGAACCTGGGTTCGATTCTTCGGCTTGCAGGGACAATTTGGCTTGTGCTTTCACGCTCTCACACCTGATCGATCACATTGTAAAAAAACAAGATCAATAGACTTTTAATGATATATGGCCTATCAATCTTGGTAAAAAATAGGTTCTCATCACGAAAATCAATATCATATAATTATTATCATACTTTTTTATCAGTAGTCCTATTAGCATTATCATAATCATCATTATTATCATTATTATCACCATCACTTTTATCATCCTTGCTATCGTTGAGATGTTAGTCGTTGATGTTGAGGGTTTGTGTTGCAGGTCACTCAACACGTGTCACCTCTTCACCATCCTCGCGTCCTCGAAGTCTCTATCCTGCGAGGCCCCGACACCCACACGAGGCCGCCCGCAACACACGTCCTCAAGGGCACAGATCCGCCTCCTTGATGACGTCACAATGTAAATCCAAGAAGCACTTCATGGTGGACCTTTGATATCTTCCGGCAGTACCAAGGTATGTTAACCCCTTGAGAGTTGAGACCCAAAACGTAATTTCCATTGTTATTTGACTGCCATTAGACGATTTTTAGTTAATTATAAGCAATATTTTATAGCTATGACCTGTTTAGTATCCTTGTCGACTAACTAATTTGGTATATTAAGCTACTTTTCGTAATTTTATGGCTCGACAACAGACGATTTTATATAGCAAAGGAAAGATCTGGGCGTGAAGGGGTTAAAAAAATGGGATGTCAATTTGTTACTGACAATTTATACTGGACTTTAGTTTACATATATTGTCTTGTGAAGAAATGAAAAGAGACCAATAACACATATTCAGGAAATGTTTAGATATATATTACTGAAGTGGTGAGAAATGCAGGTATGTACTACCTCATCGTTGTGTCCATTCTGCTTTTGATAGACGTTAAGGAGCAACTATGATGGAGTGCATTAGGTTAGGCTGCAGACACGATTATATTTCATGTGGTTCATTCGCTGGGTTTTTTTTCTATGTGTACTATTAACCCCTTCACGCCCAGATCTTTCCTTTGCTATAAAAAATCGTATGTTGTTAGCCATAGGATTACGAAAAGTAACTAATGTACCAAATTTACTCGTGGACAAGGATACTAAACAGGTCATATCTATAATATATTGTTCATATTCTCTAAAAATCGTCTAATGGTACCCAGATTACAATGGAAATTACGGTCTGGGTCTCAAGGGGTTAAGTGTTTTCTTCTAGACAGCATGTTTATTGAGTGGCTAGATGGATGGGTGTGTTCTTTATTTTATTTATTTTTCATGGTGGAATACATACTAGGTATATCTATCATCTGTTCCTATCTTAAGTTTGCTTCTCCTGTGTAGTATATACTAACACTACATATTTCATAACTCTGCCGTAGTTGGCTGTTCATATACCAGACAAGTTTCATGCGTGAAGAACAAATATCTCGGCTCACGACGGATCCAACACTACTGACATTGGTTACACGAACATTTGTGAATGAACAACCATTGAAGTAGACTACGATGATGCAACATGATAACAGTGAGTCAAGTGAAAATACTTGGAGGTTCTGTAGACAACGATCAACCTACTGTAATGACACCATCCAATCCAGGCGCGCGACTTGTGCGAGTATTAGGAAACTAACTAAGCAGCTCGGTATCAACTCCTAGCTCTTCAAACTTTTGCTTCAGGAATTTACCCATAATCTCAGCTCCCTCCTCGTTGGCCTCCTGGTACTTCGGCATGGCTGTCCTGCACCGCTTCAGCCATCGCGTGATTCTCGTGTACTTATCCAGCTCGATGCCCGCCGCCTGCATGGAGCTCACGCCAGCCACCAGGGAGTGATCGGCCACCGTCACCTTGTTGCCCGCCGCGAAGCTGTACTCCATCAGGAAGGTGTTGAGCCACCCCATAGCTTCGTGCAACTTCTCTAGCTTGGCGGGATCGGGTTTCTGGTTTGTGAAAGCCGGATACTGCAAGAACAGACGGGGAGGAAAGGTTTATCAGTACATTGAATTCCTATCCTTAGACTTTCAATCGATATATATCACCTTACAACGACCACACCGCATCCCGCATCCCGCCCAGTCACCACCCGTCACCTCGCACTGTGATTGATCCTAATTTATCCCCATAGACGAACTCTTTCAGACTTCGGGAATATGCAACACGGTGGCATATTCCCGTTTTCTGGAAGAGTATGTGGCGTTTACTCTTGAACACGTCAGGATAGGTTACGTTAGGTTACGGATAGGGTGGGTTAAGTAAGCAACGACCTACTAACTTTGCGTGGGAATCACAATGAGGGTATTTTCGAGAGTATCCTATGGTTAGTTTCGGATCTACAGCCAAGCGTCTTCACTCGGAAACCACATACGTACTCGCATAGAGAACGGGAATATGCAACCCGGTGTTCCTGCCCGCGCGGCCACTCACCGCGTAGTCCGCAAATCGCCTGTACAGGGTGCCCATGTCGAAGTAGAGGCGCGCGTCCACCACACAGCGGGCGCGGGGGTTGTTGGGGTACAGGGAGTCGTCCTTGCCGTACTGCGTGGCCAAGTAGGAGCAGATGGCACGGCTGGAAAGATAGAGGGGTGAATGGAACACCAACATATTCCTATTTTCGGTGACAGTTCCAATACTTGCTATTGATATTACAGCACCCAATATATACATATAATCCACTTTTACCCGTGTTTCTGCATTCAGGGATTAAATACCAACAATTTTAGGGGTAATATTTCGTTGTTTGGCACCACCATACAACCCCCCCCCCCCCACACACACACACTTGTCCTCTCCATCATTTATTTGAGGTAATCCCGCGCCGCTTCTTCCATAACCTCCCTTATACTCACACACAGTCTTTCGAGAAGCCTCATTTAATTATTTAAGTGATCCTTGCACGACTAGTAGTATATCTGACCCACATCATCTCTCTCATATCTTCCGAGGCCTTTTGTTCTCTCCCCCAGCCTACTTCCCACTCCCCCCCACCAAGACCCCTCCATCACCTACCTCTCCCACAGCTTAATGTTTCCGTCCACAAGGGTGGGGATGGAGTGCTGGAAATTGATAGCCAAGAACTCCGGCTTATTCTGTTCCCCGGCCAGGATATCCACCTTCTTCAGGTTGAGTTCGACGCCCACCGCCTTGGCCGTCAGCATCACGGCACGGCAGGGCGGGGACAGAGGGTGGTAGTACAGGTCTATGGGCATGGTGGCGGCGGGGCTGTGACGATGCACTCAGGTGGTGGCGGTTAAGGCTGCCAAGAAAATAATTCACTTGACTAAAGAAAACTGGTTCACAAATAGGGTGGTCAATGCTCGGAATGGACTCAGTAGACAGGTAGTTAGTGCGGAGTCATTAGAGAGCTTTAAAAGGAGGCTAGATAAGTTCATGGATGGGGATGAAAGGTGGATGTAGGTAGTGTTAAGTAACAGGAACTACCTCGTGTAGGTCTCGCGGGCTCTTGTAGCTTCCTTATTTTCTTATGTTCTTATGTTCTTACGACGAGAGCCTCACCCACACACCTTACTTCAATGACATGCGCGAATAATTAGGGTTTCTTCTTTTTCATGTCTATTCTTTTCAGTTTACATTCTGCCTGATTTCTCTTCTTAATAATAATAATAATAATAATAATTTAATTTTCACCCGAAGGCATACAGGAAAAAATAGAAAACAACAACATAATATAAATGTGGGAAATCCCACAGACCGAAATATTTGTAATACTGCAAAGTTAGAGGACCAGAATTAGTCTTTCTATGATATTATCTGTCTTCCTTACCAGCACGCCTCCCTCTGCGTCCTAGCGGAGGGAGATAATTAGATAAGCCCACGGAGCTTATCAAAGACTGACAGGTTTAAAGATAAGGTGATATGAGATGTGCTCCTAATATTCGTTATCAGGGTAGTAGTCAAAGAAAACATCAAGATGTACTCATACCATCATACCACTCCCTCCACTTCCCGTCAACATTCCTTCACACATCATACCACCGGTTATTAAAATTTATACGTATGCGATACAGAAATGTTTCGAGCCGCCCGTCACTCCTTGCTCCGCTGCTCTCCGTCACTCCGTCACTCCGTCACACACTCATAGCACCACGTGACGTCTCCGAAATCATTACACATTTCTTTTCACTTATTTTTACATTATTTTTTCAATCATAATCATGAAAAAAAAAAAATATCTAGAATTTAAAAAATTTATTTTTGCTTTTTATTCTTCTAGCCGGCTTCTCTTAATCTTTCACCTGCCGAAGATGCCTCACTTTCCCTCCTCCCGCCTGCCTCCTGTGCAAACCGATACCAGGCAAAAAAACGCTGACTAATGATGAACGAGATTTGGAAGAAGATTTATTACTATTTTTTCATCATGCGTATCATCACCATTACTCGACAGTCCCCGGCCACTTCCTCGCCTAGGTGCCCTTTCGACCTTTACCTCACTGGATCAGAAGTGCTGCAGGCCCCTCCATCGCCACCCCTTCAGTCCCTCACCTCACTATACTCTGGGTTTTTTTTTAACGAGGTGAAAATCCTGACCCCTTGCTGCTGACTGACTGATATTTGATGCCAAGAGAAGGGAATAGTACGGTTCTTCTGAATTTCAGCTGTATTTTATCATAGTTAATCATATTATCAGATAAACATAGCCATAATTTTAAGCATTAGACCTTAAGATAGAATGAAATTTTGGCCATGTTAAAAAAAATAGACTCTAGTCGGTGCTACTTTAGTATGCGGTCTACCGCAGTACCGCAGTCTACAGTGGTGTGGGGTGTGATCTACCCCTACACTGGTCCACAGGTCCCCTACCCCTGCATCTGAAGGGATTAGTTACTGTTCCACATGTCGATCATAGGTCAGGCAGCTAACACAGGTCAGGTTATCATAATTGGTTCCCTACACCTACATCTGAAGGGATTAATTTATGGTCCACAGGTCATGGTCAGGTAGCTAACACAGGTCAGGTTATCACAGTTGTCCTATATAAGGTGAGCAAAGATGACTCTCCTCAGTTTAGTCCCAAACTTCCACCTGCGTGTATTTCACTCCACAATGAAGCTGAAAGATTTTTACCGACGTGTTCTACAGACAGAAGAAACTGCAGTTGCATATCTTCGTGGTAATTATCTTCTGGATGCACCACAGCAAGCAGATCCGTGTCATCGATGTGATAGTATCATGCAGGAAAAACGAAAGCGTGAGAGGTGTGGAGAATTCAGGCCTGTTCTGTTCGTCAAGGGAATGCATTCTTCCATTATACGGATATGAACAACAAATTAAACAGCAAGCTGAGTTTGAGTGATATCTCTTGTTATGTTCTGATGTTGATGCTGATGTTATTGTTCATTAATAAATTGATTAATAAATAATAAATTGATATTCTCCATTAAACCCATAGTATAGCGTAGTAGCGCGGTAGACCTCATACTAAAGTATAAGCAGCCGGTAGACCGCATACTAAAGTATAAGCAGCCGGTAGACCGCATACTAAAGTAGAAACAGGACGGTAGACCGCATACTAAAGTATAAGCTGGCGGTAGACCGCATACTAAAGTAGAAACAGGACGGTAGAACGCATACTAAAGTAGCACCCTATAGTCACTACCCAGTTTCAGCTCACTCTTCACGTTCAGCATCTCTAAGCTCATGCTCTAGATAATGATATAGAAAAGAGAGAGAGAGAACACTTACTTGGTCAGACAGATGCTGAGGAATGACTGGCAGCTTCACGGACTGAGTGGTCGCTCAAACACCCCATCAAGATAAGCCCCAACATTTGAACGCCTGCAAGATAAGATGATACGTTGCCTGCCTGGCGTCCCATGGTGTACACAACTACATATTAGGTCAGGAAATAAGCACCAAAAAAGTGCCGAGGTTGGACAAAAATGTTAACAAAGCAATTTCACCTGAAATGGGTTCTTTGGAGGTATCTCTAACCACACAAAAAAGTCCATTCGAATCCACCCATGGCAAATACTCGTTTTCACTGAAAATCCTAGATGCCCGCCGCCGCGGAAGGTAAAATATTGAAATAGGCATAACTTTGCTGAAAATCAACATAGAAACACAAATAAAGTGTCTAATCCTACTAATTTTGAGGTGCTCTTTCATTTAAAGTTACTTTGGAAGAGATTGAAGGATGTGTTCATATTGAAATCCTCGAAAAATCAAAATTTTGGCCTAAAATTACCCTAAAATGAGCAAAATTAATTGTCTGAACAACCGGCTATAATCTTTTACATATGTATTATTGTATTGTGTATATTGTGTATGTATATATGTATATAAATATGTATATGTGTATATTCCAAAGTGACTTTCAAACACATTAATTTATTTATAGTCCCGTTTCATCATCATCTTTTTCCACCTCATTTTCTTCAATATCCACAGGTGGACCGTTCAAACAGGTAATGCCCTTGCATTGACCACAAGCTGGAGTGCAATGGAGCCCATTTTTGCGACATGTACATGTTCTTGTGTTGCAATTTCCACCACAATTGCATCGCATTATCTTAAGTAGTCGATCAGGTGCCGACGGCTGAGACATTTTGACGGGATATAAGCCAGAAGGAGAAGTCGTCCAGCCCCATTCTTCTGCAGGAAGATCATTACCACACCATGTCTGAACCTAATGGTATGCGCGATGACTATGGAAAATGGCTGCATCAGATGTTGGCGGAAGCTTCTCTGGCGACACATACTGCGTGGCAGTATCCACTTTCTGCTGAAACTTGTCCACTCTTGCCGAGTCAAGGCTCAGAGATGTTGTGCAGCCATAGATGATCAACAAGGCATCTTCTCCAGCTCTTTCTATTTCTGCTTTAGATGAAGATGGAGACATGAATATTGAACTACACCGCTCTAGTTCTGCATATTTCTTGAGTACTGACACTTTGCCAATCCCATAAGGTCTAGACGTAGTGTCACACCCACTGAAAGCGTGCAGAAAGAGCAGGGCGCCAGAGAGTAATGGGTCAAGCTTCTTTGCCAAAGTTGGCTTAACCCAAGGGCGTGGATTCAGTGACAGCACTCGACTTCTCTTCCTGCTCTCAAGACCTGTGTGTGCCAATATAAGCCAGTCCATTTTCGCGATAGCTGGTTTATCTATGGATACACCTGATGGACATCGTGAATTAGCAGCAGCCAGGATACGTCGTGACATGAGTGATATACAGAAGATTCTCCAAGTGTTCCTTGAGCGTGGCGTATTCAACAAACCATCAAAGAAGATTGTAAGTCTATCAACTGGCTTGGTGGCAAATGATTCTGTGAATGCATATGAGGCTCAAAGTGTTGGAAAGAAGATCCAAGATTCCATGGTCGGACAATCTGTCGCAGAATACAAGTTTTCTCAGAAGAATCAAGTTAAGACCCTGGCATCAGCTACTCATGTGAAAACATCTTCTGGTGCCCAAATTGAGATGGATTCACAGCGTCTCTATCAGCGTCTTCTTCTTACAGGTTTCAATGGTGACATACCACTTTCAGATCTCTTCCGATATGAGATGTGCTCTTTCCCACCATCTCTCTTTGACAACCATGTGTGCATGAGGATGGGGGATAAACCGGAAATCATTCACCATCTCCTCAAGCTTGTTCCAGAGAGCAGTAGTGCAACGTCCTGTGACATGAGTATGCAGTACATCATTGATGGTGGTAGCCTGCTTCATAAATTCTCATGGCCTAAAAATGCCAGCTACTCGGAGATCTGTGAAATGTACGTCCGACACATCAAGCAATCATACTGTCATGCTTTGGTTGTGTTTGATGGGTATCATGGATCTAGCACAAAGGATGAAGCACATCGTCGCAGGATGGGGAATGATATAGGTGCTACAGTGTTGGTTTCACCAGAAGTGCATGTAACCATGACCAAGAAGAGCTTTCTTGCCAATCCTTCCAACAAGCAAGCATTCATCAATCTACTTGCAGAGCAAATGACCAAAGCGGATATCGCCGTTGAACATGCAAAAGGTGATGCTGACTATAAGATATGTATGTCAGCATGTCTTCACTTGAAACACTTGAAACACTTGAAACACTTTAATATGCTTACCATAATACATACGTTAACAAAGTTTTATAACATAATTTGTGTAAGCAGCCCATACGAAGCCATACGGCTATTCGGGCAGCATCTCTGTAGTTTACAAACAAGTTTATATAGGACGTCAGTAGCAATTACATAAAAGAAGAAGAAAAAAAGAAAACAAAAAGAAAAACAAGGTAAACAAAAAACAAACATAAAAAAAACAAAAAAAAAACAGGAGAAATACATAGACAATTGCTCAAAAATTCATTTGTAGAATGTTAATAAAATGTATTGTTGGCACTATAATAAATCTACATGACCATCATTGGAAATATATTAGAACAAATATTAGAACAAATATCTTGTCAGTATTGGGACAATAAATACTTTTTGTATTTCACGCGAATACTGTGATGTAATGCTAATAAGTAATGGCCCTGCTGCTGCCTGGCGGGGCTCGTCGATCACGCCGGGCACTCAGTCGCCGCGGATGAAGGCAACAGCGCGTGGCAGGTGTGCGTGCAGCCCCGCGTGCCTCGTGGTGGTGAGTGCCGGGCCGGGCAGCCACACACCACCCTCCCGCCGAGGCCCCTGAAGCAGGGCGCGGCCGGCCCTTGCCTCGCCCCCATTACCCACCACACACTCGCGCCTCACTCCGGCAAAGTAGAAGAACCTCAGCCACGCAATGCTGCGCTGCAGGTACTGCTGCACGCCGCCCTGACACCACAGCACGCGATGACCGTGCTGGCATGGCACCAACACGACCCTGCGCCGTGAAGAGGCCGGCACGGCGACGCGGAGACGCACGGTGGCGGACGTTTGGGGGTCGAAGGGAGGGCGGGGATTGGGACGCGAGGAAGTAACGGGTGACTTGTTGACAGCTTCCTTAGCTGTAACACGTAGCTTTCCTTCAGTAACACGTAGTGCTGGGTGTTCTGATCCTGATCCTGATCCCTGGTGCTGATCGTCACTTGAGGGACTAGAGGGACGAGGGGGGCTGGCGCTGAAGGGGTTCCAGGGGCACGGCGTGAGGTAGGAGCCGGGAAAGGTTTGTTTCTTGATCAATTTTTCGTGTAATTGGTCCGGCGTGAGCTTTTCGGCGAGACCTTCAATGGCCTGCGTCACATAGGCGAGGAAGGAACAGCGTCTTGTGTCTTACGTGGCATGCAGACTTATCCTTATCTTCACATCTTGCAACGCTCGCCACATGATTTTCTTCAGGAAATCATGTGGCGAGCGTTGCGCCACATAATTGGCCATGCTCATAACGCTGAGCGCGTCACGGGGCGCGCGGGGGAATAGTTCCGGCTCTTGCTCTCCCTTCCTCTTAACATCAGCCAGTTTGCCCTGACAAGAGGCCTGCGGGCGATAGGCTATACCGAAGTCAATGATGTGGAACACGGGCTACGAAACGGTGCCGGTGAAGGTGATGTTATTGGACTAAATGTCGTTGTGAAGGACGCCCCTGGCGTGGATCTCGATCAGCCGCTGCGAGATGAGAATTATTGAATGCAAAAACTCCCCCACCGAACACTGGGTTACATACTCGTCGTAAATGGGTCCCATATATTCCTGGACTAAGGCGGGCGGGGTCACACACACAGCCAGCAGCCGTGGGGCTCCACCGGCCCCGTCCAGCTCTACCAACAAGCGAGCTTCTTGTAACAGCGGCACGAGTTGCCCGGCATCGTAAAGCTCCTTGACAACCGCCTCGGTGTCTTTATAAACCACCCGCCTGACCGAGCCGAAGCCGCCGCGGCCTACGAAGTATCCGGCGCCCAGGCCGCGCAGCTCCTCCACGCTGAGGAACGCCACGTGCCCTCGAAGGAAGAGTTGGTCTGTTTCTGCACCTTCAGCACGGGTTTTATACCTTGCGTCTTCAGCAATCGCAGGGTAGCTGTTCCTTGCCCGGTGACGCGATCGCCACACCCCTCGAGACAGCTGACTATCTGTCTTCTGCACGTCCAATGCGTCACACCCGTTTTCGTGGCGGCGGTGTTGCCGTGCCCAGGCGCACCCCGCCACCAGGGCTCCGCACACATCCGCCACCACCACGCTCACGCCAACCAAAAACCACGACACAAAGACCTTGTGCTCGCGCTCAGCCTCCTGGACCTGCCTTTCCAGGCAGGCCAGGCGTTCCTGCATCCCCATCATCAGGGGCAGCCACTCCCGCCAACTGTCGCCCACGGGGAAACTGCACTCCTCAAGGGGATCCCTTGGGGAGGCCAGCCTCAGGGGCCCCAGCCACCAGGCGGTGGCCAGGCGCCCACGCACCCTCCCCATGAGGGTGGTGTGGGGCCCCGCGTCTCTCCACGCCTTCACCGCCTGGTGCACCTGGTGGGCCTCGTTTACCAGGCCCACCAGCGCCAGGCTGAGCCCCACCACCACCACCACCAACACCATCACGCTCATGCATCTTACGAAATATTTCATTTTTTTGGGAAATTATAATTGTTAGGAAAAGCGTGAAGGAGCAGCGGCAAGGCGGATCAGCAAAAAGGGGATGGTGGTGGAAGGTTATGTCCACCGAGACAGAAAATCCACCTCGCCCATACAGTCACTGCCAGCAGGACTTTCAACAGTGCAAGTATAATTATCACTTAGTCGTATGGCATTCAAGAGACCAATTTTACGTGAACCACTTAAACTTAGCATTCAGTAGTGGAACATGACATTCGATAGTGTAATCAGATAAGATATACAATAAAGTATTCAGAAACGGGAGGTTAATCAAGAATTTTTTTTATCACCACAGATATTACGATTCTTTAAGTAAAACATATTAAAGTAATCGTCCAGACCCATTTTTTTTTTGCCTAATTATGTTGAATGTACATTCAAAACACCTAATCCACCAAAAATAATTGATTTCCAGGCCTTATTTCCGTAAAAACACGACTTTTGTAAAAAGCGCGAAAAAAAAAATCTTCCCTCCAACAGGGCTACGACTGTTATTGATGACGTCAGAACAGGGACGCCCGCAGACACTCTGTCTGACACCTGTCGGCAAATGTTATGATGAGCGATTGTACTTCGGTGTCAGACAGTGAATCTGTCGCTGTGACCGACACTCTTCCCACACACACGCCTGCACACACGCCTCCTTCCCACACACACGCCTGCGCACCAACACCCTTCCTGCACACACACACACACATACACACACAACACACACGTGTGTGGAGGGCGTGTGTGTGGGAAGGAGGCGTGTGTGCAGGCCTGTGTGTGGGAAGGAGGCGTGTGTGCAGGCGTGTGTGTAAGAAGGGTGTCGGTGTGCAGGCGTGTGTGTGGGAAGGAAGCGTGTGTGTGGGAAGGAGGCGTGTGTGCAGGCGTGTGTGTGGGAAGGAGGCGTGTGTGTAAGAAGGGTGTCGGTGTGCAGACGTGTGTGTGGGAAGGAGGCGTGTGTGTGGGAAGGGTGTCGGTGTGCAGGCGTGTGTGTGGGAAGGAAGCGTGTGTGTGGGAAGGAAGCGTGTGTGTGGGAAGGAGGCGTGTGTGCAGGCGTGTGTGTGGGAAGGAGGCGTGTGTGCAGGCGTGTGTGTGTGCAGGCGTCTGTGTGGGAAGGGTGTCGGTGTGCAGGCGTGTGTGTGGGAAGGAAGCGTGTCTGCAGGCGTGTGTGTGGGAAGGAGGCGTGTATGCAAGCGTGTGTGGGAAGGAGGCGTGTGTGCAGGCGTGTGTGTGGGAAGGGTGTCGGTGTGCAGGCGTGTGTGTAGGAAGGAAGCGTGTGTGCAGGCGGGGTGTGGGGGAAGGAGGCGTGTGTGCAGGCGTGTGTGGGAAGGGTGTCGGTGTGCAGGCGTGTGTGTGGGACGGAGGCGTGTGTGCAAGCGTGAGTGTGGGAAGGGTGTCGGTGTGAAGGCGTGTGTGTGGGACGGAGGCGTGTGTGCAGGCGTGAGTGTGGGAAGGGTGTCGGTGTGCAGGCGTGTGTGTGGGACGGAGGCGTGTGTGTGGGAAGGAGGCGTGTGTGCAGGCGTGTGTGCAGGCGTGTGTGTGGGAAGGGTGTCGGTGTGCAGGCGTGTGTGGGGGAAGGAAGCATGCTGCACCCATAAAGGATGCATGCATGTGGCATATAGCAAAAAAAATCTATCAGAAACACCCAAATATCTTCAAGTACTATTATATATATCTCTGTGTTTACGTACCTCTGATCAAGCGCGGGAAGAGGATCCTCCCTGATGCTACGTCACGGAGCCTGAGCCTGAGCGTCTGCAAATCTTGAGTGTGTTTTGAGAACTCGGGGAATTTGCAGATTTTGATTGCGGATTATTTAAAAACGGCTGACTGGATACAAAAAGTGACGACGTATTGTTGATATACTCGTTAATGGCTATGATTTGATTGCATTAAATCAGGAATGATGAAATGGTCTGGACGATTACTTTAAGTTTTCGTAACCCTTTCATAAGATGAATTTTGCAGAGATTAAATAAGTTCGGTCGCTTTTCTTTGTACTGATTCTAACTTGGCTTCATCGTTTACGAAACAAGGTGACCAGAATTGAACGGCTTATTCTAAGTGCGGCCTAACCAAAGACGTGCACTGTATAAGCGTGTCATTACTTTCGGAGTTTTATGTTCAAAGTTGCGTTTAATGAAACCCAAGATCCTATTCGCCTTTTTACTAGCAGCTTAGCAATGTGTACTAGTCGCATAGGTGGGCGCGATAACGAAAACATTTATCACGATAACCGATAAATCGATAACGATAACCTTATCGGCGATAACCGATAATCGATAACTGGCGATAAATTTATCGCCCGATAAGGCGATAACCGATAAATCGATAAATCCAAAATTCCGATACTAGCGATAACGATATTGATATTTTAAATAAAAAATCTTAAATGCTATCAGTAAAATGTTAGAAACCCTTCATTTACCTTTTGCACACTAATATCTTCTAAATTCAATGTTTATCCTGTCTCTTCACTAATGAAAAGTACTGTTTTTAAGTAAAATAACTACATTTGAAAGTTTAAACTACAAAAAATAAACAAAAAAATAAAATTATCGATTATCGCTAGTTTGGAACCAAAAGTATCGGCGATACCGATGAATCGATAACGCGGGATTTTTTTTTATCGGATAACCAATAACCCGATATCATTATCGCGATAAATTATCGCGATAATTTATCGCGATAACGCCCATTTATGATTAATTGTTGGTGTTCTCAAACCTAAAAAGTCGTGGTTTAGCATTGAAATTCTTTGTTGTTTACCTCCCGCATGTTGGCGACTACCATAACACCCGCATGTTGGCGAATATGTGTACACCATGAAAGAGAAAAAAACCCAGAGAAACCCAGAAAAAGAATAGGCGCAGAAGAATTATTTCAACGAGGAAACACAACGTTCAGTCTGTTAAGAGGACACAACAAAAATCTTGACAAGAGAAGAGGATAATAAGGATGGCAAAAGTACAGTTTTCCCAACAGAGCAATAGACCAATGGAATGCACTGCCAGAGGAAGTGGTGTGTGTGAACACTGAACAGTATTCATAAACTTCAAATATAATTTTGCTATTAAAAGACGGGACAGTAGGAGCTTAATTGACTTAACCCTGTAATCATAGGTAAACACACACACACACACACACACACACACACACACACACACACACACACACACACACACACACACACACACACACGCACGCACACACACACACGATACTACGGTTGTCCCCCTTCAAAAAAATAAGGGAAATCGTTTAGGTTGTTCCCCTTCAAAAAAATGTGCGATATATTATGTACTGCTTATTTCCATGAACCTTTTTTGTCCGGAAATATTTGCATGCACATACACGCAAGGTCGGATTTTATGGTCGCATTTTATTTATTTATCTTTTAAAAGGAGAAAAAAATATGATACTGATGCACTGGCTCGTTGTTTTACCCGGTGATTTATTGCCACTTGTGACTTGTGCTCACAGAAGGATATGCATTACAACCATATTAGACGCTTTAGCCCTGAATATTATATCAGAGTAAACTTGGCCATCTGGTAACATGTTCCACAAAAAACTTTTCACAAGTTTCGCCGCTGCGTGAAGACATTGACATCACTTAAAGTAATCGTCCAGACCCCTTTTTTCTTTGCATAATTATGTTGAATGTTCATTCAAAATACCTAATCCACAAAAAATTATTCATTTTCACGCCTTATTTCCCTAAAAACATGACTTTTGTAAAAAGCGCGGGAAAAACAACAGCCACATTCCAGCCGTGGCGCGAAACTTGCTGGCGACGACACAAGAGGTAAGCCTCCCAGCCCCGCCCGACACAGACACACGGAGACTCTGAGAAAAATGTAGTACTTGAGGAATTTTGGGTGCTTCTGGTATATTTTTTGTGCGACACGGCACATACTTGCATCCTGCATGGGCACGGCAAGAAAGCCGTGCCATTCCCGAGAGCTTTGCACCCATTTACAACCCACACGGCGACGATATATGTGTGCAGACCTTTGGAGTGACGGGGAGCGGCTGGTAGTAGCCAGTGTACTGCAGCCCTCTCATCTCAGTGGCCTTGCACCTACACGCCGCTCCCCGCCGCTTGCCGCCGCTGCACACATCTGCACACATATATCGTCACCCCACAGTTTGCAAATGGGTGCTAAGCTCTCGGTAAAGGCACAGCCCCCACGCTGCACCCACACAGGATGCAAGTACATGCCACATCGCACAAAAAATATATCAGAAACACCCAAAATTCCCCAAGGACTACATTTTTCTCAGAGTCTCCGCGCATATGTATCAGGCGGTGCTGGGAGGCTCCCTGTTGTGACGTCGCCGACCCATAGTGCGTCGTCTGCAGATAAACAGTTGTGTTTTGAGAGCACGGGGAATTTACAGATTTTGAATGCGGATCATTTAAAAACGGGTGACTGGATGCAAAATATGACAACATATTGTTGATATACTCGATCATGGCTATATTTTGACTGCATTAAATCAGGAATGATGAAATGGTCTGGACGATTACTTTAATCCCTTGAGACCCAGATCGTAATTTCCATTGTAATTTGGCTATCATTATAAGATTTGTAATTAATATAATCAATATTTTATAGATATGACCTGTTTAGTTTCCTTGTCGACTAACTAATTTGGTATATTCAGTTACTTTCGTGATTTTATGGCTCGACAACATACAATTTTTTATAGCAAAGGAAAGATCTGGGCGCGAAGGGGTTAATCACTTTTAGCAATACGTATAGTGACCATTCAGACAGAAGCATTCATGCAGTTCACAAGTTCAGAATATCTCATGTTGTTTGGTATTTTGAATGTGTTTATCTCTTACTTGATGCCGGCCGTGTATGACAAACTATTATAAGAACATAAGAAAATAAGGAAGCTACAAGAGGCCGCGAGACCTACACGTGGTAGTTCCTGTTACTTAATACTACCTACATCCACCTTTCATCCCCATCCATGAGATTATCCAGCCTCCTTTTAAAGCTCCCTAATGACTACACTAAGTACCTGACGACTGAGGCCATTATTAGACAACTATTAGATATTGTCAACCATTTGATAGACTTTTGTGTACCAATAACGCTCTAACCCTCCGTACTTCAAGTGGCGTAGCTACGGGGGGGGGGGGGGCACGTAGGTACCCCCCATGATAATCCTGTGCCCCCCAGATGACCCCCCACTGGTCATGGCTCCCGTTTTTTGTATATTGGTCTAATACCCACCACTGATCTGATCTTAGAATATACCCTTCTATGTAGAGTGGCCACGCTTGCCGAGTGCCCCCCCCAGGTGCCCCCCATTAATAGATACCCAGCAACGCCACTGCTAACAAAGGAATCCAGTCCTTTAACAACCCACAAACTACGTAGCAAAAACAAAAAATATATCCTACCCATAATCCTCTGCGACCCTGTTAACGAGTTTGAAGCACTAACGAACCCTATCAATATAAGCTTTAAAAAATATACTTTAAAACTATACCAACACTATTCCTAACTCACATTTACTAACATTTGAGACTTAGATAACGTTACAGGTCAAGAATTATTGGTCAAAGGTCAGCAGGGAAGGGCGTGGGAAGGAAATAAGGGTGAGGTTTAGAGTTTCGAAGCAGTGTTGAGCAGAGTTAAGTTCGCCGTGTAATCCGGGACGAGCGTCAGTCGAGGGCGCGTTAGCGACCAGGGAGGGTATGTGTGCAGGGCAGCTGCGAGGAGGAAGAAAATTTAGACGGTGTGTGCAGGGCAGCTGAGAGGAGGAAGAGGGTGATTTTTGGCCAAACAACACTTTATTTTGTTGCTTTTCTTCATATTTCTGCCGCGTAAGTAAAGTGGAGAGAGAAAGGGAGGGAGTGCAAGATAGTGAGAGGAATGAGTGGGCAGTGACTGATCTAGGGGGTGGCCACGGCCACCATTTCAGGGGTGGCCGTGACACCTGAAATCTCTTGGCCACCTCAGATCTAAGTATCTAGGTAGAGTATCAGAGGTCTAATGTAAATTCAACTATTTTCTTTTTAATGGCTATGCCATGGCCACCCCACACTAGATCTGTGTCCAGCTTTGGCCACCCCAGTCACCATGTCCTGGCGGCGCTACTGTGAGTGGGAGAGGGAGGGAGGGAGTGAGAGCTTACGTGTGATTTGAGGTTGTTTGGTCCTCCGTGCAAAGTAAGGGCTGTTGCCTCGTTATCTTTCTTCCGTATATAACGTCAGATTAGCTATAGTCAGTGCCGTAGCTATGGGGGGGCACGTACCCCCCCCATGAGAATCCGGAGCCCCCCAGGTGCCATGGCTGCCGCAAGGCCAAGGGCTGCCGTTAACTGCTTGGACCTGTGACTGACGATATGTTTGTTGCATTGCGATGTCTATGGGCAGTGGGAATGGTGGCAGTAGTGCATTATCTCTACAGTATTATTTTTTTCTTTATTTTATTTTTATTTGAAATTAATTAAAATCAGCCTTGATCATAACTTCCCTCCTCAATCATTCCTACAAATATTGCTTCACCCCATGCTAGTCCCGTCAGTATTTTTATTTGGCTTGCTTTATTATTTTTTGTTCATTTTATTGTTATGTATACTCACTCATTATTGTATAGGCATTCATTTCTAATTTATTAATTATTTTTTGTTTTGTTACATCTGTGCCTCTAGCGCCTGTAGGCAGTGACCTCCAAGGGTGGGATGGTAGGCCCTGGAGGCTCACTTGAGGGCTGTGATGGTTGACCCTCGCCCGTGGTGGCGCAGGCAGGATTTTTACAGTGGCGCCTGTGATTAGAGGCTCATGCCGCCCCCCTGTGTCCTCCGATGCACTCGCAATCGACGGTAGAGTTAATGGGCAGCATGTGGGTGTTCTTAGGCCACTCGACGGTGCAGAAAGATCTTAAGTGGATTTGTGGTTCTCACTCGGGATCGAACTCGTGTCTTCGAGAACGCCACTTGGAGACGCTCTCTGGAGACGCTAACCACTCTGCCTGGGTGGTAAGGTGCTTGGTCGCCTGAGTGACATCTGTTGCTTGTGTCACGCCTCGCCTTCGCCCAGCTGTGTTGACGACCCTGAGTGCAGCCACACTCATGACCAGGGATGCCACTCCTTGGTATTTTTTCCAATATCTTGTGATTTGGGCCATAGTCTTCAGATATTTTCTGTATCTTGGGATTTCTGGGGGGATTATTCAAGTATTTCTCCAGTAGTTTATCTCAAGGTAAGCATGTGTACCGTATTTAGGGTTCAGTTCCATTTATGCTTTTTTAATGACCTTGGGATATTTTTGTCTAGGGATTTTTGAGGGGACAATCTTGGGATTTCTGAACATTTAGAGTGGTCACCCTGCTCATGACGCCTTCTCTGTGGCTGGTCACCTCCTGTGTGGCGATGTATGCTGCTTCCACAGTACTTTTCTCTTTCCTTCCGAGTCCATCACGTAATATTTCCACATCACACCACGTCAAGAAGCATGAACGTCTCTCTAACTGGGGCGACGCGTGGATATTATTACACAATGGACTCTGGAGGGAAGTAGACAAGGCTGTAGCAGAGGCATAGAAGGTAGATAAGGCTGTAGCAGAGGCATAGAAGGTAGACAAGGCTGTAGCAGAGGCATAGAAGGTAGACAAGGCTGTAGCAGAGGCATAGAAGGTAGACAAGGCTGTAGCAGAGGCATAGAAGGTAGATAAGGCTGTAGCAGAGGTATAGAAGGTAGATAAGGCTGTAGCAGAGGCATAGAAGGTAGACAAGGCTGTAGCAGAGGTATAGAAGGTAGACAAGGCTGTAGCAAAGGCATAGAAGGTAGATAAGGATGTAGCAGAGGCATAGAAGGTAGATAAGGCTGTATCAGAGGCATAGAAGGTAGATAAGGCTGTAGCAGAGGCATAGAAGGTAGATAAGGCTGTAGCAGAGGCATAGAAGGTAGATAAGGCTGTAGCAGAGGCATAGAAGGTATATAAGGCTGTAGCAGAGGTATAGAAGGTAGATAAGGCTGTAGCAGAGGCATAGAAGGTAGATAAGGCTGTAGCAGAGGCATAGAAGGTAGACAAGGCTGTAGCAGAGGTATAGAAGGTAGATAAGGCTGTAGCAGAGGCATAGAAGGTAGACAAGGCTGTAGCAGAGGCATAGAAGGTAGATAAGGCTGTAGCAGAGGCATAGAAGGTAGATAAGGCTGTAGCAGAGGCATAGAAGGTAGATAAGGCTGTAGCAGAGGCATAGAAGATATATAAGGCTGTAGCAAAGGTATAGAAGGTAGATAAGGCTGTAGCAGAGGCATAGAAGGTAGATAAGGCTGTAGCAGAGGCATAGAAGGTAGACAAGGCTGTAGCAGAGGCATAGAAGGTAGACAAGGCTGTAGCAGAGGTATAGAAGGTAGATAAGGCTGTAGCAGAGGTATAGAAGGTATATAAGGCTGTAGCAGAGGCATAGAAGGTAGATAAGGCTGTAGCAGAGGCATAGAAGGTAGATAAGGCTGTAGCAGAGGCATAGAAGGTAGATAAGGTTGTAGCAGAGGCATAGAAGGTAGATAAGGCTGTAGCAGAGGTATAGAAGGTAGATAAGGCTGTAGCAGAGGTATAGAAGGTATATAAGGCTGTAGCAGAGGCATAGAAGGTAGATAAGGCTGTAGCAGAGGTATAGAAGGTAGATAAGGCTGTAGCAGAGGTATAGAAGGTATATAAGGCTGTAGCAGAGGCATAGAAGGTAGATAAGGCTGTAGCAGAGGCATAGAAGGTAGATAAGGCTGTAGCAGAGGCATAGAAGGTAGATAAGGCTGTAGCAGAGGCATAAAAGGTAGATAAGGCTGTAGCAGAGGCATAGAAGGTAGATAAGGCTGTAGCAGAGGCATATAAGGTAGACAAGGTTGTAGCAGAGGCATAGAAGGTAGATAAGGCTGTAGCAGAGGCATAGAAGGTAGATAAGGCTGTAGCAGAGGCATAGAAGGTATATAAGGCTGTAGCAGAGGTATAGAAGGTAGATAAGGCTGTAGCAGAGGCATAGAAGGTAGATAAGGCTGTAGCAGAGGCATATAAGGTAGACAAGGCTGTAGCAGAGGCATAGAAGGTAGATAAGGCTGTAGCAGAGGCATATAAGGTAGATAAGGCTGTAGCAGAGGCATATAAGGTAGATAAGGCTGTAGCAGAGGCATAAAGGTATATAAGGCTGTAGCAGAGGCATATAAGGTAGACAAGGCTGTAGCAGAGGTATAGAAGGTAGATAAGGCTGTAGCAGAGGTATAGAAGGTAGACAAGGCTGTAGCAGAGGCATAGAAGGTAGATAAGGCTGTAGCAGAGGCATAGAAGGTAGATAAGGCTGTAGCAGGCATAGAAGGTAGACAAGGCTGTAGCAGAGGTATATATCACCCTGCAAGAAGTGACCACACCACAGAGAGGGGGTCGTGAGTCTGGCTGACGGGGTATATTAGCACAGCAGGACAGAGACGTGACGTGAACCAGGAAAGAGACGAGGTTCTCAGGTGACCGAGCCTCCTGAAGGATAAGATGCCATGCTTCCTAGTCTGACCAGAGTG
This sequence comes from Chionoecetes opilio, assembly GCA_016584305.1. Taxonomy (NCBI): domain Eukaryota; kingdom Metazoa; phylum Arthropoda; class Malacostraca; order Decapoda; family Majidae; genus Chionoecetes; species Chionoecetes opilio. The sequence continues at coordinate 82,114 of JACEEZ010024445.1, read as the reverse complement.
ATTTAGTAATAATTAAATAAGGTACTTCCTTCCTTCCCTCCTTTAGCACAGACTTCAGGTATCACTTTCCCTTTAAATGACTTAACTGAGAGGCATTTCCTGATTTTACTAAGAGATGATTTAGTCTATAGTTATTGATCATTCAAACAAGTTAAATTTGTACATACCAGTATAGAAATGAATTACAGGATATGAAAATAAAATCTTATTTTAATGGCTTTATTATAACAGATAGTTATATATATATTTACTTATCTATACATACATAACTTATTGCAGCCCTGTGACTGGTTTGGTACGTCAACCAGGAGCTTGAATCCTCGCCGAGTGGAGTGTGTGTGTGTGGGGCTGATCTTGCACCTCCTTGCCACAGTCCATCTGGAGGGAGACAAGTACAAGGCATAACATAAGAAAATAAGGAAGCTACAAGAGGCCGTGAGACCTACATCAGGTAGTTCCTGTTACTTAACACTACCTATATCCACCTCTTCCCCATCCACGAATTTATCCACTCCTTTTAAAACTCCATATTGACTCCGCACTGACTAAGAGTCCATTCCAATCATTCACCACTCTATTTGTGAACCAGTTTCTCCCCATTTCCTTTTTAAATCTACGCTTTTCCAGCTTGAATCCATTACTTCTTGTTCTACATAAGCAGCCTGGCAAGAGTAGAAGGCGACCAATACTGCCTTTCAGTGTGCGTAAGTGTTGATTTACATAGTTGTAGTATACAATTACAGGGCCTGAGCTATACTTGTATGGTCCTTCCGGTCTTCATACTATTTATATTTATTAAGGTTTTCCATGAAATTTATGCAGTGTTTGCCACTATCACATCTTTCCAGGCATTTTTACTCGTATTTTTCAAACATTCAAGTCCAAAGGCAAGCGAATTCAAAGAGGGGATAACGGGGATAGGGAGAAATCTAAAACTAAACCTAACCTAGCGTATTAGCCTCCTGGACAACCCCCCCCCCCCCCCGTTATCCCCTCTATGAGCTGTTGCCTTTGGACTTAGAATTATTCAGGCACCTCAGACTTTGTAGAGGCAGTGTGGTTTAAACAGGCCTGACCGCACACTGGAACCTTTATAGATAATGAAGTACAGTAAGTGTACTATATGCTGCTGTAATGTCATTCAGATAAGCTTGGAGCAGTGCTTATAGTTTTATCTCAATAAGCTCAAAACAGAGAACGGTAAAATACTGGTAGACGACAATAGGAGATTCAACATGGTAACAGAGAGAGGTTTAACCCCTCGAGGCCCAGAACGTAATTTCGGCTACCATTAGAAGATTTTTAGTGAATATAAGCAACATTTTATAGATAAGACCTGTTTAGTATCCTTTTCCCCTAGCTAATTTGATATATTGTAATTGTATGGCTAACAACGGACGATTTCACATAGCAAAGGAAAGATCTAGGCGTGAAGGGGTTAAGATAATTAAGCAAAGAGTGGAGATGGTGATGGAAAAAAGTGTTAGACTTCTCCCTGTGCAGAAGAGCTGTTTGAGTGGAGGTTCCTACACACTCCAAAGTAAAGTGTAACTGAAGTGATTTGAGATGTTGATAAGGTAGAGCCAAAGATCACTGTATACAGTAGGCTTTGGTAGAGCATGTGTGCATATATGTCTGGCATGCATTCCTCTCATTGCTTGTGACAGGAAATGGAATTTACATTTCATCTTTGACCTCCAGGTGATGTTGCAGTGTTGGGTTCACCGCCATGCCATCCTCAACACAGCCAAGATGTTGATGCTGACCAACCAAGCCTCTACGTGCAGGTATGTTAATTCTTTTCTTTCTTTTTTACATATATGCCTATAGCGCCTTTAGGCAGTGACTTCCAGGGCTCGGATGGTAGGCCCTGGGGCTCACTTGAGAGCTGTGATGGTTGACCCTCGTCCGTGGTGGCGCAGGCAGGATTTTTCTGGTGACTCCTGTGATTAGGGCTCATGCCGCCCCCGTGTCCTCCGATGCACTCGCCATCGAAGGTAGAATTTTGGGCAGCATGTGGGTGTTCTTAGGCCACTCGACGCTGCAGAAAGATTTTAAGTGGATTTATGGGTCTCACTCGGGTCTTCGAGAATGCCACTTGGTGACGCTAACCCCTCTGCTACCGCCTCCCCTTCACTGCTTGTAGCCTACTTTGTCAAGGCTGTTGTATGTATAATTTAGTGTTAGCAATCTCTCCATTATAACTCCCTCTCACTGAACAGGATGCAAGTTCAGATTGACCCCTTCACGCCCAGATCTTTCCTTCGCTATGAAAAATTGTATGTTGTCGAGCCATAAAATTCCATAAAGTAACTATACTAAACGGGTCATATCTATAAAATATTGCTTGTATTCACTAAAAATTGACTAATGGTTGCCAAATTACAATGGAAATTACGTTCTGGGCCTCAAGGGGTTTAAGTGAAGTAAAATACTGGAGAAATATCATCTTGTCTAATTTACTGTTGATGCCTTTCCTGGGAGTCACTCAAGGTGTTGGTATAAACAGAAAAGTCTCCACTTATATCTGTTGTACAAGACTTTTGAGGTCATCAGGTCAGAGAGAAGTCAAACACAAAAACACTCCACAGAGCTCATAAGACGCTGGTTCAAATTTGACAGAATCCCGCACAGAAATAGTGACGTGGCTTGCATCATTCTGACTAAAATACTTCACTCAAGAAAATAATTATTTTGCCTGCATAATAATGTAGTACACTCACATTTAAGAGATCACATTATTTAAAAAAGTACTGTAGGCAGGCTAAATAAACTGACTAAAGCATTATTCTTTCCATTTCAGGTGAACAGACTTAGGCCCGTACCAAGAGTCATGATGAAGGTCGAGCGACCGAGGAAGGGTACCATAAAAGGGATATTTTCCAGAACGAAGAGCAGCGTTGAAGGTCGACACGGGTCTTCGTGTCGTCGCTGCTCTTTGCTCCGAAAAATATCCCATTTATGGTACCCTTCCTCGGTTGTTCGTCGCTCGACCTTCATCATGACTCTTGGTACGGGCCTTAGTGTTCGTTGGCAGAGGCAGAGAACACTTGTGGGGAGTGGCAGACCCACAGCAGCAGCAGTGCTCCCTCCATGCCTTGGCGTGGAGCGGCCACCTTCCGGTTCAGTCTTATGAATTGGCTGTTTTTGCTGGCTAATGAATGAGCAACGTAGACCAAAGAGTTCGAGAGACTCTTCCCAATATTTTTTTTTTTTTTTTTATGCAAACTTTAATCTGATTTTATAGCTATATTACATTTAGTCACTAGAAGTAATAGTTTATTGATGATATACATGTTGTACAGCATCATGAATAAAGTTTTGACATCTCTCAACTCCTCTGATGTGACACAAACCCCCACGTATAGGTGGCCTCTGCACGCCAAGGCATGGAGGCAGCACCAGGTACAGGACGGCGCCGCAGAAGAGCAGGTGCTGAGCCCTGGTGCTGGAAAATCAGCACAGAGTTACGAAAAATTCCACATTGATGAATTAAATTAGATGAATTCTAGAGCAGTACAAATTACTGCTCTAATTAAACCTCTATTCAGTTCAACAAGGACACTCCAACTCCACTTCCCCGGTGCGGCGATCCACTGTTAGGCGGACAAGTTTTACATTATTGTCCAGTGATGTCCACCTACTTATTTTTGCATTGGTACGTGTCATATACCATCAGAATTGTGTGCTGATTCTGAGACTGAATGAAAGAAAATTCAATACCGGCAAAATTACAAGAATAATAGGGAGTTTAAGAGGAAAAAAAGTGAAATATTTATGCACAATTTTATTTTGCTCGCATTTGCTCGCATTATCATATTCTAGGTACAGCTTACTGTAATTAATTTATATTCATATGGAGTAATGTCTTGTGAAGGTTCAGTTTTCCTAAATATCATCTGGTAATTTGATAATGCCGTGTAAGAGTATACAATATGTCGTGTGGGCCGGACGGAGCACACTTTGTGGCTGCGAGTATGACGGCCGAGCCACAGCCAAGTGATACTCGTGGCCACAAAGTGTGCTCCGGCCCACACGACATATTGTAGTCTTACACGAGAACCTTCATGAGACACTACTCCATCATTAATATGAATGTAATTACAGTAAGCTGTGCCTAAGATAAGATAATGGGAGCAAAATAAAATGATACATAAACATTCTCTCACTTTTTTTCCTCTTAAACTCCTTATTATTCCTGTAATTTTTATTGTATTGAATTTTCCTTCAGTCTCAGAATCAGCACACAATTATGATGGTATATGACACGTACCAATGCAAAAATACGTAGGGACATCACTGGACAATAATGTAAAACTTGTCCGCCTAACAGTGGATTGCCGCACCGGGGAAGTGGAGTTGCCGGGACTAAGCGAGCGTGAGTGTCCTTGCCAAACTGAATAGAGTATAGACATATATATTTTATGCAGTCCTTACTCAGGAACAATTTTTAACCCCTTCACACCCAGATCCTTCCTTTGCTATAAAAAAAATTGTCTGTTGTTAGCCATAAATTTACGAAAGGTAACTGAATATACCAAATTAGTTAGTGAACAAGGATACTAAACAGGTCATATCTATAACATATTGCTTATATTCACTAAAAACTGTCTAATGGTAGCCTAATTACAATGGAAATACCGTTCTGGGTCTCAAGGGGTTAAACAAAGCATATTATAAGCACTGGCTGTAGTTGGCAATCATGTGGAATCTTCTTATTAAAATTACTTCCACTGCCCTAAACAATTTCCTTTACATGCATCCAATGTTTGAATGTTATTACAATAATAACATCTGTAGGAGTCATAAAGTTCCTAGTATGTTGAGTTTTTTAATGCAGAAGATGCTATGTATATGACTGTTAACCAACATAATAATGAGGCCTTTATCACAGGTTGCAAATCTTAAGCCGAAACATTACGTCAGAAAATTATTTGGTGCAAATACATATTTTCATAATGTATCGAACTGCCATTTACCAACTACAGCCAACTAACTTTGATAATAGATCAACTTTAAGCAACAGGACCTGAAGTACCCAAGGAAAAAAATATTTCAGCAGGTTTTAAGGAAAGAGCTTTGACAGTAACCTTACAGCAATGGATGTAGTGCAGGCAGCAACATGGTGTTTCAAGTGAAGATGGATCTGTGACAACCGCTCTGCCTTGGTCGTAATCTGAAATAGTACAAAGTTACTTATTTTGCAGCAGAGTTGTACTTCATTTTGAAATCCTGCTCATTAAATTTTCCTCTTGTTCAGATTTTAGTTTACAAATCATATTTTTGTATTCTAAGCATACTATAAGCACTGACTAGTTAACAACAATGTGGAATTTGTTAAAACGTATCAGTAACACTTCAACTGCCCTGACAATGGGATTAAAAGTAAAATTTTCTTTATATGCTTCCAAAGTTCGCAAATATGTGCTAATTAGGCGAGATGAGTGCGGCCATCCCTGCGACAACTATTGACAGTTGCAAGACATAATCTGCTGCTTCCTATGTGAAAACTTTATTCTAGAATTTCAATTTTGCAGTGGGAATCTGTAAAGCCTCACTGGCATCCATCCATAGTTTAAGGGTCAAATAGATTGCTGAAGTATCCAGAAAAAAAGTAGGATTTAAGGATAGCTGGGACATACTTACCTTACAACAATGAATGAAGCACAGTCAGCAGCAAGGTACTTCAAGCAAGGATGCTGGATCTGTGACGCCCGACCATGCCTTGGCCGTGATCTGCAATAGACTACACAAGTTACACCACTGCAACTGTGATCCTGACACTTTGAATACATGCAACAAACTAAATATTCAGTTTCTACAGTACACTCTTTCACCAAACAAATAAACTTGTAACCTTTTTAGCACTGAGTAACATCAGCGTCTCACAAACTACCATTAGTTGTATATGTAATTTTTTTCTGACTCAGAATTGCAGTTGAGAAAATGCTAACAAAAGGGAAGAAAGTTTATGCTGCATTTATAGACCTTGAGAAAGACTATGACAGGTGATTGGAAAGCTGTTAACCCCTTCACACCTAGAGCTTTCCTTTGCTAGAAAAAAAATTGTCCGTTGTTAGCCATAAAAGTACGAAAAATGACTGAATATACCAAATTTGCTAGTGGACAAGGGTACTAAACAGGTCCCCAATGATTGATTGATTGAATATCAATTTAGTGAAAGGCTGGAATGACTTGAATGGTTGGGCCAGAATGACTAGGGTGGAAGGCTGAAAAGACTTGGGCAAGTAAACCATGCGAATATTATTTTACTATTGGACCATAACTCCGTACACAATTGGGGAAGTTACTCCTGTGATAATTCAGCAGAGTTAATTTAGGTTAGATTAAGAGATTAAAATGTGGGGTTAGATTAGTTGATTTTGACCTCTTAACCTTAACCAATTCCTCGTAAAAAGTGTCCATGACAAGGGAAAAACAAAAGCGATGCAGCTCACAAGAAAAAGTGAGAAGTGAGTAAACACTATTCTCTTCTTCCTACTAAAAAAATGGTAACTTTATCTACAAACGTAGTTATTTGCGATGGAAAGTCAGAGAAAGCTTCTCAGAATCCACTAAGGTAAGCAGAAACCATACCCTTAACCCCTTGTGGCCCAGAACGTAATTTCCATTGTAATTTGACCACCATTAGATGATTTTTAGTGACTATAAGCAATGTTTTAAATCTATACTCCTTATTTACCCTTCCTCGGCCTTCCATAGGGTCGGTAATCCAGTAATTTAAGGTTAATAATGGACAAAATAACACTGATAAAATAAACCACAGGCCGCTTCCCCCCCCGGAAGGGAGTCACCGCCTGGCCTGCGTGACGTCACACAGCGATCGAGGCCAAACACAGTCTGCAGCCCTTCATTGCACATTATACACACTAAATAATGAAGGAACTACCACGGATAATGTAAAATGATCATAAATACAGCACGTACACCCTCAAAAACTCATAAAATAACAAAGAAATAAGGAAATTCAAGGTGAAAAAGTGAAGAATTCACTGCGCAATATTTACCCACACAAAATTTCACTTTTTACCGAAGGCTTTAAAAAATAGGGAATCATACGAGTTACTCACTACGTGAATGATGTAGCTTAAAAACAGTAACAGATCCTAGTTTTGGGGTAGCAGTAAAAAAAGTCAGTTTGTGTTTTTTTTTAAGGTAAACGTAACATTTTTTAAAACACTGCGTCAGCCGTTTTTCTTCCCTAAACACATGAAATACACGGTAGCAGAACGCACACAAACACAAAGAGTGTGTAAATAACTTGGCAAACACAAACAAACCCACACACTTCAAGTAGGCTACAAGGAAGAATATGACCGATACAAAATATTAACAAAAATACAAGTCTAAGATTAAGATCTGAAAAATAGAAATCAACTCATTTGGCCCATGTTTAATGCCTACAGCGATGCGGAATAATCGAAATATATTGAAACAAACAGAAATCCTCCTGATCCTCTGATATGTATTGATTGAATCTGTCACTCGTTTTTGTAATTTTTTTTTTTTTTACAGGAGTAGGGGAATGCCAGTCCCGCCCCACAAACCTTGCTCCGCACCGGGGGGAGGGGGGGGGGGGACCCTCACACCTGTACACAATAATGGGCGATTAATAATCCCCAGCAGGAGTTGGCGGCTCCACAGACCACAGCCTTAATCCCCGTCCACACTGTGCCTCATAACGCGCGCTCTGGTACAACTTGAACTTACGGAATGTTTACCTTCTTTCCACCAACACTGAACACAAGTCCTCACCTTTCTTTATTATCGTGGCTGGACTCATGGCTGCCACACTTGAAGGTGATGTCGTCTCCGTGGCTTCATGCCTCCATGGCCCTCGGCTCAGCTGGTCAACTGGTCAACAAGAAAGTTTCCTGCCTGGCCTTCCTGGCCTGCCATCTTGACTGTTGACAACTTGTCACTCAAGGCATGATGGCTGTCACGCTTGAGAGGTGCTGAATGTAAATTCTTGATTTTCCTCCAATCAAGTTCCACACAAAATATATATATTTATATAATATTTAAATATAATTATATTATTATATTATTATAATATAATTAGGAAGAGAGGAGGAGAGAGGGGAAAGAGAAGAGAAGAGAGAGAAGAGAAGAATCAAATATCTTTCATTGGGGGGCAATTATAAATTAGGGTAACTTTCCTACGAGCTTTTACCATTCATAAAATAAAGAAAATTCATGAATCCTTGGGTGATTTATGAAGTTAGTAAAAGTATTTAATTCTTCATTGGGGGTTCCAAAACCCTTTTCTTCTCAGTAGGGGTAGGCAGTTCCAATATCATTAATGATCAAAGTATCGATTCTTAAAAAAATAATAGTTTAGGTAACTTTTTTCAAACAGTAATTGAGGTAATATATTGGCAATATCCTGATCAGTCTAATTATAAAAATATCGGTATAAAGACCCTATGCAAGACCCACCCCTGCAACGGGGCCATCTACTTTTTCCCACACCTCTTAACCCCTTTCAGACCAGATCTTTCCCTTTTAAAAAAGAACATAAGAAAATAGGAAACAAAGGCCGCGGGGCCTACACGTGTAGTTCCGTCACCAAAACATACCTAAAACCCACCTTTCATCCCCATCCTGCCCTATCCAGCCCCCCTTTAAAGCCCCTAATGACTCCGCAAAACACCTGTCTACGAGACCTTTCCCATATTCACCACCCTATTTGTGAACCATTTTTTTCCCTATTTCCTTTTCTAAATCTACGCTTTTCCACTTGAATCCGTTACTTCTTGTTCTCCCCGGGAAAAAAGCCGTAAGAAACTTTTTCCCTACCTCTCCTTTATTAAAAACCCCTTTATCCCTTAAAAACTTCTATCAGTCGCCCCTTACTCTGGCTTCGAGTGAGTGTTTTTAATAACTTCAATTCCTCTCAAACTAAATTTAGCATCCCTTGTATCATTTTGGTCTTTCCTTCCTCACTTTTTTTTTAACAACCTTATCCACCGTAATTGGAGCCCAAAAAACTGAACTATATTGGGGTGGGGGCCTGTGGGGCCAGTAAAGTTAAAAAATCTTCCGCACTTCTTTTTTTAACACTTCTGGTAATGAATCCAATATCTATTACTCTTTTTTGGGCCCCAAAATACTTTTTCCTAGGTCGGGGGTCTGGGTCACCCTCACTCCAAGATCTTTTTCCCCTTTGACTTTTCACGATACATTGCTTTGGTGTATCTATTACCAGGGTTTTTTCTAAAAACTTTCATAACGCTACATTTATCAATATTAAATTCCATCTCCTTTGACTGCCCATCGTTAATTTTTTATCAAAGTCCCCCTGCAAAGTTTACGTCAGACTTGATCCAAAAATCCTACCTAACTAGTATCATCAGCAACTTCTGTATCAGCAAATCCCACTTCCAAGCTTTGATAAAATAAAAAATAGTAGGGGCCCCCAAAAAAACCCCTTTGGGAACTCACTTTCACCATCCCCATTCAGATTTGGAACCCATTAATTGAACCCTTTGTTGCCTTTTACTTAGCCAAACTCTGACCCAAATAAAAAACCTTCCCCATTTTAAACCTGAGCCTAATCTTTTTTAAAATCGCTCGTGTGGTACTTTGTCAAATGCCTTACTAAAGTCCAAATTATTATATCAAAAATCCTTATCTTTACTCCGTTCATAAACTTCCTATAAAAACTCAAAAAATTGGTGGACATGACCTCCCCTTGGTGAATAAATTTTTGTGAATCTTGATAAACATGTTTATCAAGTGCTCTCTAATGTTTTTTGAAATAATAGTTTCCCAAATAATTTACCCCCACTGTTAGACTTACGGGTCGAAAATTTTGCTTAGTCCTCTGTCTCCCTTTTTAAATAGGGGGAACAACTTTCCTTTCCTCCACAAAAATGGCAATGCCTATCTCAACCGTTTTCCTAAAAATGTGCACTAACGACCCCCAAAAAAACCTCCTTGCTTCCCTTTTAAAATACCCTGGGATACACTTCATCTGGCCCTGCGTTTTAAAAATGTTTTCATTTTTTCTTACCCTCCTCCACCCAAAAATTCCGTTATACAATATCTTTGATTTCTCCTCATCGCTTCCTTGAACACTGTTTTCCCATCAGGTACGCGGTACCTCCTCCGAAAAAAACCTAAGAAATAAACTTTAGACTCCACACTATCCTCATCCTTTTGTTTTTTTTTTTTCCCCGCCTTAAAAGGGCCAACTAATTCCCTTGTTTTGTTTTTTAAAACCCGATGAACCCCTTTTGGGCCCCCTTTTGCTTGTTCTGCTACTTTAATCTCATAAAAGTTCTTACAATCGAGTTAAATTTTTTTCACTTCCTCGCCATCCGTTAACGCTTTGTTTACCCAAACCTGCCTTGACCCTTAAATAAAGGTTTTTTTTTACTCCAGTGGTGTTTTAACTTGGGGGTCTCCATTTTTGGGTACTCTTTCTGGACCTTATTTTCCCATAAAGGAAATTTCTTTTCTGTCCGTCAATTATTCCTTACAAATGGGATAATCCTCCTCGCTCCCACCCTCACTTCCCCCTTTTAACCTCTCTAATTACCTTCCCCCCAGCCCCGACCTCACTTCCTGTCTAAAAACCCCTCTAATATCTCCTCAGCCTCACCTCACTACCCTTCTGACCGCGCCAATTACCTCCAGGTGCCTCCTAACCTTCATAAATGGCCTTTCCCCCTGACAAAGCCCTTTCCTGGGAAATTTTCTGCTCCTCCATCCCACACCTTTTTAAAAACCTCCAGGTGTCTTTTTAAACCCGCTAATTGGCCTTTCTGAAATTGGTTTTTCGTCCTATTGCCACTTAATTTTTCCAAATTCCATTTTTAACTAATCGGGTCTCTAATTGGGCGCTATTATCTAATTTTCCCCCCGACCTCCACATTTGTACTAAAACGTCTCATTGTCAGCAATAATCTGAATATTTTCTCTTCTAGTAGGGTCCCTTTATTGCTTGACTTTGGAAATTTCCTGGTTATATTTAACAAATTTATCTGCATCGCTGTCACCTATGATTAAACCCAGTCTATATTCCTAAAATTTAAAAAATCCCCCACGCATAAATTTATTATACTGCAGGCCTTGTTTTTTTTTTCCCTATAGGAGCTAAACCTCTTTACATGTTTGGAGGCCTATCACTACACCCAAAACCCTTTTCCAGTTCCCTCCGTAAACCTTACCCATATAACTCTATGCTGTCTCTTTTTTTAAAAAATGTTAACACAACACTGCAATGCATCCTTTCAAAAGCGCAACCCTCCTCCTCTCTGCCCACTCTGTCCTTGTGAAATAACTTATACCCCTATCTCACTTCGGATCGAATACCTTTCCTGAATATCAACCATGTTTCTGTTAATGCTATTATACAAAATCCTCTACCTATTTATTTCCCCCAGGGGAAACTATCTTTTTTTTAAAAAAATCCTCATTTGTATAGTAAACCTTCAAGCAAATCCTCTTTTTTTTTTTCAATTTCCCTTTATCTTTAAATAAACCCCCCCTCTCTCTCTTTTTACAATCACTTTAGTTCCCTCCTTCTGAAATCCTCCAGTGTCGCAAGTTTTCCTTTACCCGACCCCCGTTCTAAACCCCCGGGTTCTCTATCTTAAAAAGCCCGCAGTGCATCTACCTCCTTTTAAGGGATTTTAGCAAATTTAACTCCTTTCCCCGAAAAATCCCCCGTCCCCGCGGTAAGGCTGTTAGCCCCAAAAAAAAAGGTCCCAGCGTCGACAAACCCAACCATTGGGTTGCAATGAAGTGCCCGCCGGGAATTCACCGCAAAAGCCCCCCCGGAGTACCCATGTCTCAAAAAAGCATCTTGGAAGGACACCCACACACGGGAACCCACCCCCGTCCCAAATTTACCACAGCTTCCTTTAACCCCCGTAGCAATTCCTCATTCTTACACATCAACATCATTTCCCCCCCGCGCTCAGGCGACGATGGGCTTTTTTTCCCCAGGTCCGCCATGCACTCAAAATCTTGTACAAAAATAACCCATCCCCTTTCCCGGGGAACCACCGGGCTTCATGCGCATCCCCCTCTGTCCCCCGAACCTGTGCAGATTCTAAACCTACGTCACAAACCAAAATTTTTCCCTTCGGGTAAGATGTATCGTTACCCCCCTAACCTCCGTATCATCCTCTTGCAGCCCCGAGAGTACCTGAAATGAGTTCGTGCACAAAAGATGGTCATTGTTTACCTTTTTCTCCTGCGGGCGGGCTCCATGATCAACTACCTTCCAAACACCAATCCCTGGTGACTTACTAGGAACCTTGGTAGTCGCTTTTCTCTATAAAATCGTGTTGTTAGCCATAAAATTACGAAAAGTAACTGAATATACCAACTTAGCTAGTGGACAAGGGTATTAAGCAGGATTAAACAGGTCATATCTATATAAAATTGTTTACTTTCATTAAAATAGTCTAATAGTAGCCAAAATACGAAGGAAATAACGTTCTGGGCCTCAAGGGGTTAATTACTGGCCCTGGCCCTGGGTGTTCACCATTCATGACTGCCTGGGTGTCATGACATGATAATCAAGGTGGATCAACATAAACTTAAGGCATGATGATCGCTACACTCTTATTTATATAATTTACATACAATAAGTCCTCCTCCAAATTAAGTACAGGCTGCACATAACAAAAACATATTTCTGACTTTGATGTCATGGGGAATTACACTACCAGGCCCCAGGGGATCCGATTCTTAAGTGTCTCATCCCATTTGGTCGCCGCCTATGACAGACAGGGAATGCAGACACCCACTGTACACCTCGTGTTTCAGAGCTTCATTGCAACATTAACAGCTCAGGCTGACTGCACCACACAGTGGAATAGACCACAGTGTGGTGGGCGGTGGGGTCGCCACATCCCTACGCCATGGGTGTGTATAATATGTTTTTTTTCCCCTAACAAATATAAAGATCAAATATAACCAAAATTGTGTATAATGTTTATTATATTGTGAATACAGAAGTGAAAGAGAGCACACACAGGCATTGTACACATTAACACAACAGCCTCAGGATGGAACCATGAGGAAAATAGATTATGCAATTTCATGGTTTTAGTGAAGCTTAAAGAACCATTAACTAATACATTAGTTTAAATATAAAGCTCCCTATGAGTTTGGAAAACAATGCTATTTGCTACATAACATACTTTTGCGGGTCTAATTCTTATTCTTGTTCTCTCAGTGCTTGTTCTATCGCAGTTCTTTTGAAATCTTAATGGATTTAAGTTGTTCTGAAAAAAATTGTTCTCCTGCAAAATTTGTTCATTTTATGTATAAAACATAATTCATACAAAATACCATGAAAAGACCACAAAAAGAAGAGAAAGACAACCTGTGGTGGAGGCTCGACCTGTCTCATGAAGCACAGTATTGTATCAACATATTAGCTCTATAAGAAGGGCAAACACTGACTTTATTCTAGGACCGAAGGATTTCCTATGATCTACAAGCATGGGTAAAACCTGATGTGAAGGCAGGTAGTTTGTAAATGACCAACAATACATTACATTACATCTACACTCCATGTCCCTGAACTTTAGCAGTCTGTACACCAAATAACATGTCTCTCCATTTGTAGTGCTTTGCATCAAGCTTCACCCAAGATAAAATATTATTTAGAGGAAAATAAATTTTGAAATATATGCAAAACATGTCTCCTCTTGGTTGTATGTTGTTGACATAAAAAAGAAAAAAATACAAGGTCAAGGTAGTCACTCCCAAGAGTCCGGCAGTCAGTCCTCCAAAACATTAGTTTTATGTACAATGAGGATTGAGCAAAGTGTCCACTCGACACCCCTGGCCGAAGACCTCTTGTAACTCTAAGGAAATACCTGGGAACTGCCAAGGCAGTTTGCAATGCATACATACAGCATGCAGGGATGGCTAACATAGGAGGTATGAAATTTGTCCTCACCTCCTTGTAAAATGCTTTGGAAGGACTTGATACTAGTTTGACAACATGTCATTTCTAGTGATGATTCCTCGCTAATCAAATAATAAGCCTCTGAACATATCTACTATGATACATGTACATACATACATACCAGACATAAGTATCAACTCATCATAATCACATTGAGGAGAAATTTCAATAATCACTTGTACATACTGTTGAAATATTTACAAATTATGTTGTAAATGCTTCTATTACCTATAATAATTGTAATCATAGTTTCTCTCTCCCTATCAAGAAAAATCAACACAAATATTTACAAACAAAGCCTCCAAAGATGTATTTAATCTCCGGCATTACATAAGATATATGATCAAAATATTGTTCCCAAGCCTGTGAAAGAGAGCACGGCGTGTACTGCAGGGATGCTGGTGTGAACATGAGGTAACCGAGCTGAGTGCAATCCTGGACCTGAATAGTCGTATTCTCCTCCTCCTGTACTGCACACTGTTTGCTTCAATACTATTAACAGGTTTGGTCCCCGCCACTCATTCATTTTATTCAACTGAAACTTGCAAAACAATTTTGTAGCCCATTTTCTGGCTCTACTTTTTTCTTTTTTCTTCAGGACTCATTCTCCCTATACAGTTAAATAGGAAAATGAATCTTCTCAAGAGCACAACTCTCACTGATCTCATCACACAGTTTCCACACAGCTTTCTTTAAAGATACTAACATGAGGATACACGGCATGCTCACTTTCACATCAAACTTGTTCTGGAACTCTCTCATCTTGGTTGGGTTCAGTGGAATAATAGGATCAGATAGGCATGAACATTACATCTGGGATTCTACAAAGAGCAAGGATAGATTGAACAGATAGAAAGATGCTGATATCTAAAATTCCAGCCCTGACAACACCTTAGAAAATCCTGACTTTCTTACAAGCACCCAGTTTGTCAACACCTTGGGGATGATGACGTACCAAGCCACAGCACAACTTCGTCCACACAAACACACACCATCCTCATTGATCTGCCATCTGAGGAGCAACACATAGTTCCACATAATGCACTTATTAATGTACCAGGTACATGTCTTCATCAGTTGAACCCTTTCAGTTGACTGGCTTGCTGACTGACTGACTGACTGGACTACTGGCTAGCTGGTCGCTCAGTGAGAGGTCATGTCCACTGAGGTCTTATTTAACAGGCGCCGGGTAGGTGGGATTCATGGGCTGATGGTGGTTGCTGGCCACCCAGGTGCTGAAGACGTCTCTGGAGAAATAAAGATAGATATTAAGTACAGAGATAATGCACATACAAATAACATCTAGAATAATAATTTAGTAATGAAAAGCTATACATTTAAAGGTAAAAAAAAAATAAGTGAATACATATTAAGTTCTTCAGGAAATCTACAGTGGTCCCTTGTAAGACGCAGACTTGAATGATGATATTTTGAAAGACCCGATGACATGAATTGCCACCTTTACATGAGATACGCCGGGTCTGAGTATAGATGCTGGTCTGTGTAGGTCCAACCCTTCACAAGTGGCGCATGGTGATGTCACGTACCCACAATGCCATCCTCCCCTTAACTCATGCATACAAAGGAGATTTAGGCCCGTACCAAGAGTCATGATGAAGGGCGAGCGACGAATGACGAACGACCGAGGAGGGGTACCATAAAAGGGATATTTTTCGGAACGAAGAGCAGTGACGACGGTCGAAGGTCACGGTCGAAGACACGGGGGTACCCCCGTGTCTTCGCGCCGACCTTCGTCGCTGCTCTTCGTTCCGAAAAATATCCCATTTATGGTACTCCTCCTCGGTCGTTCGTCATTCGTCGCTCGACCTTCATCATGACTCTTGGTACGGGCCTTAGCATTGCAGATAAGAGCATAGATATTGACAGTGTATGCATTCAAAGAAAACATCAGCTATGGAGAGCAAACATATGATGACACAACACCCTCTATAACTGTATACAGAGCAAGAATAACTTAGATCTTAATGGAAGAAAACGATTCACAAATGAAAGTGCAAACTGCATTGTGAAGGTAGGAATAATTAGTGCCATATGGTCTATGCTACCTAACACTACGAAAACATCTAATTAATTATGGAAAACCTAGAGAACTTTGTGCTATTTTCACAAAATATCAGTGTCTGCACATAACATCAGTCACTTTGCAACAATCTTTCCTCCTTTCCTTGAAAACAATAAAGAAATATACAAAATATAGAAAATGAGAGAAAATAAGGAACGACAAATGCTACAGCAGCAATAAAGAAAAACAAAAACACAAATTAGAATACTATATTTTATGGCATATCAGACTTTGTTCCAAACTTTGACCTCCCCCACCCTGACAAAAAAGTCTAAAAAAATTACCCTGCATCATATTTGTAATGTAAATATATAATTTCCACATTTCCCCCTTTTTTGGCATTAAATCAATCAATCATATATATAATTTTACTTAAATATTATGTGCTGAAATGGAGTGCGTCTTATTTAAATGCACATGCTTCTCATATGCTGTGAAATGCGGGACATAAGCAGCTGCTGCTACGAAGGCTACGGCTCCGCACCGACGACAAGGCTGCCTAAACAACAGTGAGAATATGTCTTGTGTGGTGCCATTGGTTTGGTAATCATCTTGAGTCATTCCCCGCCTTTATCAAACGTCAATTTTCTTCCAGACTTTCTTTCAATCCATCCCTTTGACTTGCTCCTCCCTCCTCTGAAACCCCTACATTCCTCCTCCCTCTCCCCTTGTTTGTCAAATAGTTCTTCGCAAAAATTATCACTATCATTATTATATTATCATTATTGTATCCTCTTATTCTAACTCACGCATCTTTTCTTGTGCTCCTTCTATCTTATTCTATTTTTTTCTCTTTTCTTTCATCCATTTTCTAACTTCAAAATTGAGAGAGGGAGAGAGAATGAAATACAAAGAAGAAGAGAAAGAAGACACTTGAGATAAGAGGTGTACCTTTATACTTATAGAACATTACTACAGAGGGTGCAAAAAATGCACAGTTTACTCACTATGGTAATATAGTTGAAGAAATATGTCAAAGATAACTTGAAAGTGTCCACTATGCCTTGCTAAGTTAGGTCTGGGTGGGGTAAGTAAGTAAGTAAGTATGTTTTAAGCTTGATCTTGGACCACGGCTGCGACATTAACACTCATAGTATGGCTTTCAATGGTACGAGAGATGTGGTTTTCGGAAATGCAGTACTATATATAAACTTGCTACATTGACCGCGTCTTATAAGGGACCTATGTATATCATAATCCTTAAATGTGCTGTAGGGTTGAAATATAATGGAAACACGGAAACTTGTTTTATAAAGACGTATAAATGTAAGAAAAGATCTAGTGGATGAATTACAGCTCTTATCAGCAAACTATTATTATGTCTTACCCACTGCCAACCCTCACTCGCCCTCCACCCCGCCGTGGCAAGAGAGAGAATAAACCACTTGAGATATCATATGATTTGTTCTTGCATGATTGAATATTTGTGGAAGTATTTGAATGACCAACTTCAATTTCATAAAAAAAAAAAAAAAAAAAAATCGTATATATTAACATGCAGGCAACGAAAACATCAGACAACAAACTAGTTGAAAAAAAAGGAACACCTACACAACATCGTTATAGAAACCAGTGATTCACAATACGGATCTTACTCAAAGAAGCTGCTGACATAGCTTTACGAGAATGAAACCAAAATGTCTCCTGTAAACTACATTCAAAATGAAGAGAACCCACATAAGAGTGAGCGGGCATTGGTGAGGATACCAAAGGATTGTAGATAGCAACATCCAGGCAGCAAATTATAAACGTGCATGATCAAAGACCACAAGGTGATTGGCAGTGTGACAATGTGACATGCTGATGACGAGACAGTGAAGGACTGAACAAGGAGAGTCCTGAGGCCTTACTGTTGGAAGGGGGCTTTGAGGAACTACTCATTGCAATAGGCAGTTAGCGTATGGATCACACCGAATGGAGGGATGAATCTTTGGTTGTTGTTTCTTCTCCCAGGCACCAACACCAAGCAGAAGGCAGACAGGTAAAAAGAAGAAAGATAAATCTAAGTTAAGTGGAATCATAATAACTTCAACCATTCTAAAATTCAATGTATAGGGAACTACGGTACATCTAGAGCAGAAATACTATACATCTCTTTAGCTGCTGCTAGCTAAATGTTTGAACTAAATTTCTTGTGATGATATAGAAGTATACTACGTATTGTTGTTTTTTCCTCTACATGAGTTCCCAGATGTGCTCATTCTAAAATTACAACATTGTGAGGCCATTTATTTTGGCTATAGCAAGTCTTTTCTTTGAAAGTTGAAGTGAAACATTGTTTATTATTGCATACGATCTGATCATGCCTCAGATAATAACCTCCTCTAAAGAAATTTTATGTGTACTAAATCTAGACAGATACATCAACTGACACCCCACTGGCCTCATCATGGTATCTTATATTCATTCTGGTAATCTTTTGAGATACAATACAATGCTACGGATAACGGATTTGCCCCTATAGGCCAAAAGTGAGTTGTACATTATAGAGAAGTGTAGGAATAAACAAAGATTTAATGACTTGGTTAAAGAAAATGGAAATGGGCACAAATGTCATCCTGACCATTGCACGAACCTGAATACCCAATAAAGGTTTCTTTGCCAGAAGATACTGAGCATAGGTATGAGCGACAGACAGAAGTGAAGGTATAGGGTGGTCTGTGTAATGAACAGAAAACATGGCAAACAAACTCAATGCTGATATGCTAAATCGTAGCCACAAGCATTCAATTTCCTTTGACATATTAAGGGAAGGATGTGAAATCCTAGAACAATTCTGCTTCATAATTTTTAGGATAAAGCATTGACCACTGTAAATCTGGACTGCGCACAGAATATCGGCCTGTTGCACAATGGCCCTTAAGTCTGAGGGCCGCTCGGATTCATATATATATATATATATATATATATATATATATATATATATATAATATATATATATATATATATATATAATATTATATATATATATATATAATAATATATATACGGATCATATAGACTGATTTATCAGTATATATGATATACTGTTATCTTCGTAAATGTTTGTTCTATAATATTATCAAATAAAAAACAGTAAAACACGCTGAAGAAATGCCATTATGAGACTCTGAAGAAATATGCATGAACTTAATATTCACTTCAACTCTTCGCCCTTTAAAACAGTTCATGCATATTTCTTCAGTCTCGTAATGGCATTTCTTTAGCGTGTTTTACTGTGTTTTATTTGATAATATTATAGAACAAACATTTACGAAGATTACAGTAAATCAAATATACTGATAAACCAGTCTATATGATAGTCCATAGACCACTATATCTCTTTGTCGGGCGGGCCGCGGGCCGCTATGCAGCTTGGCAATTTCAAAACATTGTCGCGTGAACAGTCCAGAGATATAGTGGTCTATGGATAAAGATATAACAGTAATCACTATCATATTACTAAGGGATGCATTTCCATTAGAATCTGTCTCTATCAAGCAATAATTCGTTCCACTTTGTCATTTTATAATTACTATTCCCATTCTATGTCTAGCTATCAGTAGCCTATAGGCAACTGTTCCCTAAACTTCTTCAAACGACTTCTAACTCTAGTAACCGAAAATTATGCATGGTGTACTGAATAGGAATATTCAAAATTTTGATGGAAAACAAAAAATAATGATGGTGTTGCAAGACATTTTATCAAGAAGTGATAAAAAGTGTTCCTACACAAATATAAGTGTAAACTTTAAACATGGCGGTATCTATTTACGTGTATGGAAATTCAATAGAGTCTTCACTGTCAAATGCCTTAGAAAGCATGACTGTATCCTCCTTTAACTATGTGCAATATAATTTTATGGACATACGTAACTTGGAAAAAATAAAAACATCGCCTTGGAAAATACTAGTGTAAATAGATTCTTTTACTTCTGAATGATCATCCACTTCACATTGACACGGCGATGGAGCATCCATTAGAGGTGACCTTAAGTGCTTGCATCGGATAGAGGGAAATGATAATGTATGTAAATGAGAATGATACCTAAAATAATCATCAAAATTAGAAAATGTTATCAAGTTAAAACGAAAAGTTAAAGTGAATTTAAGACTACCTGCGTTCATAAATTTGAGACTGTAGGAATGCATTGACGAGCAATGGATAACACAGGTAGAGGACCATCTTAATGTAGAAAAAATTCCAACAAAGTTGCTGCCTTCTAGTTGGTAACAGTTACAGAGAAGCTGAAGGAATGAGGCAAATTTTCATAACGCCATTCTCGACCTAGAAGGCTAGATGACGAGGCTTAGAAAAGAGCAAACCATCAATGGAAAAAAAAAACCAGTAAGGTGCCGCACTGCTCATCACACACTACATGGGTTCTGGAGTCATGACCTCACACTGAATGCCATCCTCCATGTACATTACTTCACCATCATTCAGTCTAGGATGATCTCAGATTGTTTAAGCCTGGGTTTATACTACAGTATACAACCTTATGAACATGTTTTATGCCGGCATTTCAACTGTCAATTTTCTCACTTTCATTCTAACGTCATACTCATTGTTCCTATACTGTGCATTATTACTCATATATTGTTCTACCTCAGTCCACCTCACTGATATATCACCTTCACCATTTTCATCAACAATATCTATTATCTATAGGTAATCTTGGCTTTACCACATGGCCAGTACATTCCATGTCAAGTTCTCGAGACTCAAATGTCTTAACTACCGTACCTCACATCATCAATCGTAAAATCAATACATACTCGGTCAATGGTCCTTGACATTTCATCTTTGATGTTTCTGACTTCAAACCTTTTCATTTTCATAAAACACACACGGAAACATCTTTATTATAGTGACTCCGTGCATCTCTGTTGTAGCCTGCACATTCAGAAATTAAGTATACTGTATAAATGAAAATAGATAAATGAAATACGAAAGCCACTTGCATGAGTGATATACAAGTGCATTTCTACTCTAACATAACAGCAATACTGGGGCCTTACCTGCAGTGTGAGACGACACATTCATTGGAGCAATATTCATCTTCCCACTCAGGGTTGTGCACAGCAGGGTTGGTGCAGCCAGACCGGATGCAGTTTGGGCCTGGGTTTGCACAGCCCACATGTGTTGGTTGGCCAATCCCCTGCTGCTGCCCTCCTGCCCCCTGACCGCTGGGCTGCTGCTGAGGTTGCTGCTGCTGCTGCTGTGGTGGCTGCTGTTGAGGTGGCTGCTGTGGCTGCTGACCATGCTGCCCACCCTGTTGCTGTTGCTGTCCTGCTTGCTGTTGCTGTTGCTGTTGCTGCTGTTGAGTGACAACCTGCTGCTGTTGTGGGCTTTGCTGCTGCTGTTGTGGGCTTTGCTGTTGCTGCTGTGGCTGCTGCTGTTGTTGTGGACCGCCGCCCGGAGACCCTGCTCCCCCTGGACTCGTCAGGGGCACGGGTGCCTGCTGGGAAATGGACAAATAATGTTGTAGAGAACAATTACAAATGACTTGCATTATCTGTTTCCCAGATTTTGCTTTGGGGGAAAAATTGGATGTAGTCAAATAAAATAATTACAAAACTATTGTTAGTCAGTTATTTTAATTACTGTCCATGCAAGGTGCACATTGCAAACTGTATTATCCAGCCAGCCAGAGAGTGTGAAGCTGAGCACATGAGTGTTAAGAGTGGCGCCAAGAAGTACCTGGGTCATGTAGGGGGAGGTGGAAGGTACGTTGGTCATGGGCGTCAGGTGTGGCTGTTGTGTGGGCGGCTGGTGGGCCTGAGGGCCTTGCTGTGCCTGGGGAGCCATGCTTGCTGCTGACATGGGTGGCATTGAGCCATGAGGCATCATGGGTGGGCCAGAGGGAGGCATGGGCTGGGACATAGGTGGGTTCATCATGGGTGGGGGTGGGTCAGCCATAAGGGAAGAGAGTAGAGGAGACTTCTTTGCCAGTGGTGACATCTGTGTGGGCGACTGTACTTGTGGATGCACTGGGGTACTGGTGGTTGGAGGATATCCAAATCCTGGGGCAAACTGACCATAGACCGGGGGCACCCCAAACAACCCGTCACACCCCTCACCGCCCTGCAACACAAGCTGAGGGTCACACCTCTAACGCCACCGGGAACAAGCCTCACACCACTCTCATATTAAGCACCATTACTTTCGTTAATATGCCAGAAGCATCCCGCCATGCTGTTACATTCAGCCAATCCATAGCTACAGCAACAAGACAAAGTAAAGAATGAAGGCAAATGCAGGCCTAGTTGAATAACATGTTTTATTATAAGACGAGTTATTTGAATTACCATAGCTTATATCAGACCACTTGAAGCTGAATGGTCAGCAGCGTTAGTTTGTTAATTCTGAAAATATAGCGATAGGTAAAGAATGACCTAACAGCCTGCACCTCTTTGATCCCACTCACCTTGGACACCAGACTGGCCCTGTAGGCTGCGAGGGCCTTCAGGTACTCCTTCTTCGCGGCCTCTGTTTTCTTCTTGTAGACATTCTTGTTGTCAGCATCTAGGGAGTCCCACATGGATGCTACAATTTTGGACACTTCACCAAAGGATGCATTGGGACTGGTCCCTTTGATGGCTGCCTGAGTGTCTCGGAAGAACAAAGCATACGCCGACACTGGTCTGCAAGAGAAAGTTGTAATGAATTTCAAAAAAGTCTATATGTTGAGGGTGTTTTTTGGTGATGTATTTTGTATATGGCTAAATAGTGCATTTCTACCGCCACCACCGCCGCCGCCACCCTAAAGGATGTGACGCAGTGGTGGTGGAGGAGGCAGGCGATCAGCCGTCTCGGGGTGACGCCAAACACTGCCCGGGGGCATATTGCCGTTTTCTGGAACAGTATGGCGCGCTTACTCTTGAACACGTCACGTTACATTACGTTAGGTTACGGTAGGTTAATTTTAGATTGCTTACACTACTCTTGAAACTATGTGCGGGAATCACGATATGGATATTTTCGAGATAATCCTATGGTTAGTTTCGAAGCTACAGCCAAGCGTCTTCACCTGGAGTCCACATACACACACAGAGATGGGGAACATGCGCCCGGGGACGTCACCCTAGAACCTATTGCTCTATATATTTTTTTCAACACCACCAGTCCACCACCACCACCATTTTGATTACCATGTGGGCATAGCCATGTTACCTTAGTATCTTTACAATATGGAATGTCACTCAGCTGAACGTATTCAACATAGACCTACGCACAACGTTACTATTACTTTAAAACCTTTTGTAGTCTGGCTGATGTAAGCCCGATATGGATTCTGTTTCATTTGAATAGTGTGTGGGCGTTTATGTATTTCTCGGCGATATCTTTTCCGTAGCCTTTTCTTGCTATACTATTATGTAGCCGATGTATTCTAACATTCCACCCTCCGAGAGAACGAGGAAAAAAATGCGCCATAATTTTTCTTGTATTGTGTTTTCTCAGGTTAAGATAGTATTGGGAGTGCTCAAGATATCGCTCGGCGGCGGCCTTTTTCACTCAGGTCCGGGGCAAGGCGAGACGGTGCTGTGTGCTGGCCGGGAATGAAAGGAGAAGGAAAAGTCGTCATTTTTCTTCCTCCGCGAGTCCTTTGTGACGTGGGCCAGAATTAGATTAGTCCCCACTTTCCCGTGCGGGGTTACTTTAATTGAATTTTGAGCCATAAAATTGTAAATGTGCCCCTCAGATATATTAAAGACAGAAAACTTTGTAAGCCTTGAAAAATAATGGAGTGTAATTTTCAAATGTAATGGTAACCTCGGCGAGAACTTGCTGTATCAATATGACGAGGGTTCCAGATTTTCTACAAGTTTTTTTTTTTTTTTGGGGGGGGGGGTCTAGGAGGGGCCTTCAAGCTTGCATCCTCCATTCCCACCCTAGTCGGTATTAAAGTGGTGTACAACTTTATTCAATATTAGTTTCAAGACTGGCCTCTCACTGAACCTTTCTTTTTTATATTCTATAGTTCCTACTTTTTTTATCACTTGGCCAACAGACGGAATGTAGGAATTTTACATATTGCATCATCAACTTTACCATCATCACTATCATAGAGATATCATTATTACTATTTTGTTGTTGTTGTTGTAAATCGACGTTAATAGGGGAGCAAACAGGTGTAAGCAAGATTAATAGACATATATCATATATATTACAACAAAATTACATACGTTACAATTACATACATATATATGAAAACTTGAAAAGTCTATAGATCTTGGATTTAATAAATGCATGTAAGGCACAGGCGTCCCAGGGTGTGAGATCGGCCACACACGCAGGGACTGAACGCGGCCGGGGAAAGGGAGACCACTCATAGTGCGTCGTGACTCATGTTTTTGTATACATTAGTTGTGCAATTTTTCTGATTTTGTATCTTTCCCCCTTAATTTTCAGCTGGATATGTAAAAAAAATTATGACTGTCAATACATAATTATGAGAACATGTAACCGTGCGGTCATTTGACTTACTTTTCTAAGGGTTGGCGATGGAGAGGAAAATACGAGTTCTCTCAGATTTGGCCAATGACATCCATTGAGCCTCGCGGGCACTTGTAGTCTACCAACACAATAACCTTAACTCAGCCGTGTCTCGACCACGCACTGCTGCCCGCACACTCCGCTTATATTACAATACTGTTATTTCCATTAAGGCGTTGGCCGTGAAAATATAGCTAAATGCACCTTCGAGCCCAAATCTTTGCAGGAACACTGCGACTGTCACACACACACATATATATATATATATATATATATATATATATATATATATATATATATATATATATATATATATATATATATATATATAATGAAGCAAAGCACACCACGTGATCACAAGCAATATACTTTAATCACTGCTTTGCCATTTACATAAGAATCAATGGAGGGTTGTGGACGAAATTATTCTCAAACTGCTAAAGGTTTTCGCACCTCACAAATGGGATTTCTAACCTTCGGACTTGTCACCGAAAGTCAACGGGATTTTTTTTTTTGCTCACTTACTACAATTGCAGCAATGGAGACACATGTGACCTATAACGTATCAGAAGGAAGCTCTATATTTTTATAAAAATGACTGAATAATATATTTAAGGTTGGTGCACAATAATCATTCACCGTGGGTCGAGGACAGCCCACAGTGATGCCTCAAAACAACTTGAGGGCTGGAGTGAGCGATGACAAATTAGCCATTAATCAGCGTGGACGCGGTCCAGGCCAGCTTAAATGGGTCTGGACCGTCGGCCGACCACCTCCTCATTGTTCCCGACGTGTCTGTCCTGACCAATGTCGCGCCAACATACACAAGCTCAACTCATTCCATTATCTTCTCATTTAATTTCCTGATGATTTTGGACACTGCCAACTATGTCCATTTAGGTTTAGACTCAATAAACACTAACATTCAAAAAGTTTTTGAATTAAATCCTTGGCATCAGATAGTAGCTTGGAAGGCCATCCAATCCGGCGGTGGCGGCGCGCTGTGGCGTCTTGCAGCTCATCTCTCCGCTGCCCGTCACATGCTAATCATAACACGGGCAATAAGATGAAAAACGGTTCCTCCAGTGATGTCAGAGTTTCCTTTTATTGCCGCTTTACGCGCTCGTTTCGTTGCAGGGGCAGCGATTCCTTCCTTCCCCACCACCACCACCACTACCACCACCACCACCACCTCCACCACCTCCTCGCGTGGTAGCGGCGGATTCGTGTCACTATCAAACACACACTGCACAGGACGACTAGCTAATGCGGTTTAGGAAAAAAGAAAAGAAAAAAAACTACTAAACGAAAAAATAATAATAAAAAATAAAAAGTTACCATCACAGAAGGTAAAACATTAGAATCCAACCTTCTTCCCCCCCCCCCCCCCTTGAACCCCACTGCCGCCGCCCCTGAAAGCATGTTGCACCCTAATAACTCACGAGGTGGTTTTAACAAGCTTTTTTTTTCTTTGCTTCCTCCTTTTAGATCTATGAATTCAGATCAGGAAATGCCATGGTAAATCCGTAGTCATTAGTGGAATGGCCCTATGTGTGTGTGTGTGTGTGTGTGTGTGTGTGTGTGTGTGTGTGTGTGTGTGTGTGTGTGTGTGTGTATGTGTGTGTGTGTGTGTGTATGTTGTGTGTGTGTGTGTGTGTGTGTGTGTGTGTGTGTGTGTGTGTGTGTGTGTGTGTGTGTGTGTTTCGAAATATGATAATAAAAAAAGGTTAAAACATTTTCGGAAATACAAAGTTTCCATTTTACACACACACACACACACACACAGTAAACAATAACCTGCACAACATAAATAAGGATAACACATGTATTATTCTCATTCTTTTTCCCTCCCTTCTCCCTCCTCCTCCTCTCTGGAAGTCACATTAGAGACATTATTATCCTTGCCTATTATAATAAAGCAATATAATATTTCACCCGTAAGAACCTCCGCTATTCGCTCAGTGAATTCGTAAGTTTTCGTTCACCAAAGAGTAGCACGAAACCTTGCACCCCCTCCTCCCACACACACTCTCTCTCTCTCTCTCTCTCTGTTTCTTCTTTTCCCTTTCTATATCCTTAATTTGTCATCTCTTTCTCTCTCCTATCACCAATTCAACTCCTCGTTACCCCCACTTATTCCTCTCATTCCACTCTTTTTCTCCATTCTCTCCTACCATTCCCTTTCTTCACTCTTTTTCCCTCTTCTATTCCTTCTCTTTTATCTCCAATTCAACTCCTCGTCTTATCTCCTCTACATTATTCCTCCCTTTTCTAATCTTGTATCTTCCTGTACTAACTCTTTCACCCCTTTCTATCCCTCCCTCTACTCCTACCCACTCCCTCACAGCCTTCCAACACTCTCCTCTCAACGAGCAACACTATTGATTTCTGATCTTGCCTTCGCACGTGGCACTTGCATTTAAGGTACTGTTCGGTTCGGCTCAGCGTGAAGTTGGAGTTGCGAGTGTCAGGCCAGATTCTCAAACACGACTCTCTCTTTCCTCCCTTATCCCTTTCACTATCCCTTAGGTCGTACTTCATGCGGTGGCTTTTACATCTTGAGAGAGAGAGAGAGAGAGAGAGAGGAAGAGGAGAGAGAGAGAGAGAGAGAGAGAGATAGAGTAGAGAGAGATAGCAGCAGAGAGAGAGAGAGAGAGAGAGAAGAGAGAGAGAGGAGAGAGCAGAGAGAGAGACAGAGAGAGAGAGAGACGAGAGAGAGATGAGTAGGAGAGTCACGAGAGAGAGAGAGTAGAAGAGAGGAGAGAGAGTAGAGAGAGAGAGAGCAGAGCAAGCAGATGAGCTAGAGAGAAGACGATGATGGATGAGAGAGAGAGAGAGAGAGAGAGTAGAGTGAGAGAGAGAAGAGGAGAGTAGGAGGTAGAGATAGAAGAGAGAGAGAGAAGAGAATAGAGGATGAGAGAGAGGTAATCGAGAGAGAGAGGGGAGAGAGAGAGAGAGAGAGAGAGAGAGAGAGAGTAACGCCTGTCCCACTTTCATCCTGCCTGAAGTTTTCATTGCTTTTCATACATTCCACGTCACTTTTTTTCATCTTGCTCTGCCACCTTTTGCTTTTCTTTTGTCACTCTTTTTTGTTCATTCATATTCTTCATCCGTGTGTATTATCTCGACATACCATTCCAATACACTGATTCCTCTCTTCTTACCCTTCCCTAACCCCCCCCCCCCCCACACACACACACACGAGTATATTCAAGAATTTTTTTAATCCCGCATTAAAGACGCATTTTTTCTTCAAATTCTGGATAATCTCAAAAAAATAAAAATAAAAGAGTAATACCGGTAATAAAATTGAAGCTCCAAATTGTCACTGAAATAAGATACACGAGCGACTCTGCAAGGAAAACGAGTCTGCCAACCAGCGAGCGAGAGAGCGAGCAAGGGAGGCCGAGAACGAAACTTTACGGGACTGGAGCGAAACGTTAAGAACTCTTCATTACCAGGACGATAAGAACGCTGCAAAAAAAGATATACAAAAGAAGAGTCGGAATCGGGAGGAAACTGGATCCTAA
This sequence comes from Chionoecetes opilio, assembly GCA_016584305.1. Lineage (NCBI taxonomy): Eukaryota > Metazoa > Arthropoda > Malacostraca > Decapoda > Majidae > Chionoecetes > Chionoecetes opilio. The sequence goes on along the minus strand of JACEEZ010024445.1, from coordinate 54,065 downwards.
TCTTCTCTTAGGGAGGAAAAATGATGAGGAAGAAGGAGGAAGGAGAGAAAAGGGAAAATTATATGAATCTGAAGAAACCGATACAAGTACGGTACCAGCATTACTTGACAGGTATACACGCGCCCAATACTGCAAGCGTCGTGACCCCTACGTGTAATGAACGCCAACACGACGCCACTACGACGCCACTACGACGCCACGACATACATACTGACGTCACCACGATGCCACGACATACTTACTGACGTCACCACGATGCCACGACATACATACTGACGTCACCACGATGCCACGACATACATACTGACGTCACCACGATGCCACGACATACATACTGACGTCACCACGATGCCACGACATACTTACTGACGTCACCACGATGCCACGACATACATACTGACGTCACCACGACGCCACGACATACATACTGACGTCACCACGATGCCACGACATACATACTGACGTCACCACGACGCCACGACATACATACTGACGTCACCACGATGCCACGACATACACACTGACGTCACCACGATGCCACGACATACATACTGACGTCACCACGACGCCACGACATACATACTGACGTCACCACGATGCCACGACATACATACTGACGTCACCACGACGCCACGACATACATACTGACGTCACCATGATGCCACGACATACATACTGACGTCACCACGATGCCACGACATACATACTGACGTCACCACGACGCCGCGACATACATACTGACGTCACCACGACACACATACTCGTACTTACAAACATATTCTATTACAATATTCTTCAGTTTTTTTCTATCGTTTCGCCTATAAAAAACGATGCAACTTTCAAATACTTTTCCATCTTTTCACCTTGGTATAAAAATGAGAAGAGGAGGAGGAGTAGGGGAAGGAGGAAGAGGAGGAAGATAAAGAGGAGGAGGAAGAGGAAAAGGAGGAGAAAGAGGAGGAGATAGAGAACGAGGAGGAGGAGGAGGAGGAGGAGGAGGAGGAGGAGGAGGAAGAGGAGGAGGACAATGAATACAATAAGGAAGAAATGAGGTCAAGAAAAGTGAGCACATCCTTGTCTTCGTGAAAACAAACACGCCTAAAGCAGACGTGTCACAGCAGGGAGGAGGAGGAGGAGGCCTGCTTGTGTTCTGAGAGGTGAACATGATAACAACGTTCGACTACAACCTTACAAGTCCTACAGTCGGAGCTACAAGCATGAAAGTCAAGGCCATCACACCCCGAAATCACGTAGCTACTTTCCGCAAACTCCGGCCAGATAACTTTTCTGTCATATTATTATTAGAAACAATGAGTCACATATACCAGGAAATGTCAGACGGAAAAATATAAAAGGCAGAAAAGAAATGCCGGATTTTCCTAAGAATTGTTTTGGTCTTTTTCTATTTTTTTTTTTTTTTTTTGAGGGGTGGGGAGGAACCTTTTTTTTTTTTACTTAGTCATCTTGCCTCTACTGTGTCCGGGAGATGAGCGGCGCCGGGCTGTTGTCTAATTGAAAATAATGACTATAATCCTCCTCTTTCTACTACACTTCCCATTTTTCTTTTCACTTTGTCCTCTTACATAATTTTTTCTTTTCTTTTTTATCTCTACCCAAGAAAGGGTTGCATAAGTTTCATTCCCTCCCAGCGTAAAAGAAACAAAAGAAAAAGTGAAATTAGTCAGCTGTATTCTCTTTTATTAAGTGTATCTTTCTCTTGAAAAGTTTTATTAAAGAAACAACATTTACCGACTCCACTTTCTTCCACTGGCGAAATTAGGACGACGAAGAAGAAGAGGAGGAGGAGGAGGAGTAGGAGGAGGAGGAGGAGTAGGAGGAGGAGGAGGAGTAGGAGGAGGAGTAGGAGGAGGAGGAGGAGGAGGAGGAGGAGGAGGAGGAGGAGAGGAGCAGAGAGGTAGGCAGGGGAGAGAGAGGAGGATAAAAAAGAAAGATTAGAGTACAGCCGATGATGATGAGAGAAAAAACATAAAGAGAGATATGAGAGGCAAGAGAAAGACATGAGAGAAGAGAAGAGAGATGAGAGAGAGAGAGAGAGAGAGAGAGAGAGAGAGAGAGAGAGAGAGAGAGAGAGAGAGAGAGAGAGAGAGAGAGAGAGAGAGAGAGAGAGAGAGAGAGAGAGAGAGAGAGAGAGAGAGAGGAGAGAGAGAGAGAGAGAGAGGAGAGAGAGAGAGAGAGAGAGAGAGAGAGAGAGGAGAGAGAGAGAGTGAGGAGAGAGAGAGAGAGAGAGAGAGAGAGAGAGAGAGAGGCACTTTGGGTAAATCATCCTGCTTTTGCTTTGAAATGTTGCTCTTCATCAATACATAAATCAATATTGGAAACTTTATGTCCATTAATTGATATAAACAACTAAACAAAAGTGCACGCTAATGACATATTTAAACTAGATGTCCGGAATACTTTCAAATATCATCATTATTATATTTCTCGAAGATCATATACAGTTAAAGTACTCACAGCACGCGTTGTAATCAATATATCATCGGTAACTCATAACATATTCTATTCAGGCTTCATGTATTTCCATTCCTGTCTTTCCGAAGTGATACATTTACTACTTCTATCTGCGGCGGCTTTGATCGGCACTTTTTGTTATATTTTTCATCACTTGTTGGGAGATGAAAGGAACATTGAGGCCACTATATAAGACTCGCCGCCAACTCTATCACAAGTTACTGATTTAATTTACATTTTGGCTTGTCGTAAGTTAGGTATTTTCATCTAGGCCTATACACACACAGTCACACACACACACACACACACACACACACACATGAATTGTGTTTACCTGTTCAGATATAAAATTTTGATCTCTCATTCATCAAATTTTTCACTGACACAATTAAATATAACGAGGTATTTCTAGTTTTTTTCAATCTCTGCTGCTTCTATTTTCTCTCTCTGTCTTTCTTTCTTCCTCTCGCCGTGAAACAAGAGCCAGAGCCTCCGTCATGCATGGGTTCGGCTCTCGACACGCGGCTCCCGTCCAGGTATCTCGCCCTTTTTTTTGTTCCCTCACAACTGTTTCTGTGTTGGGGTCATGGTGTCGGTTTCTTCAGGAGAGGGGAGGAGGGGGGGGGGCACTCCTCTCCATGCACTGACACACTCCCACTTCGTACAACATTCTGGTACGTTCCGATGGAGTTTTGTTTTTTGTTTTTGTGGAGTAAGTCTTCATGTAGCTCGAGGTTCTTTACTTTGTGTCTAAATTTACACCTGACCTGTTGTTTACATTCTTCCCCGTGTCATTTCCTGCGCTGTCTCTTAAATCACTCCTCTGGTTGTCGTAAAAGTTTTCATTAAAAAATTTCGAGTATGAACGTATCCCCCCTTTAACCCTTTGAGAACCATGAACGTAATTTTTATTGTAATTTGACTACCATTAGACGATTTTAATAGATATATAAGCAATATTTTACAGATCTGACCTGTTTAGTATTCATGTCCACGAGCTAATTTGGTATATTAAGTCTCTTTTTGTAATTGTATGGCTACCAACAGACGATTTTTATATAGCAAAGGAAAGATCTGGGCGTTAAGAGGTTAAAAAGATGAATTACGTGACGCCACTAAATAGCCAAGATATTTATTGTAGACGAAAAGAAAGACGAAAGAAAAAAGATCGCGAGTAGTCTTACACAAATATGGAAAGAATGTTTTAAATATCAGAATCTCAACATATTTCACCTTGCTTACAACATGCGATGGACAAACCAATATAAATAGATGAACCGAGAGAGAGAGAGAGAGAGAGAGAGAGAGAGAGAGAGAGAGAAGAGAGAGAGAGAGAGAGAGAGAGGAGAGAGAGAGAGGAGAGAGAGAGAGAGAGGAGAGATGGTTGTTGAGATGATTGGAAAACAAAATGGTACGGAGTGGGACGCAGGGAAGATGGTGGAGGAGGAGGAGGAGGAGGAGGAGGAGGAGGAGGGAGGAGGAGGAGAGAGGAGGAGGAGGAGGAGGAGGAGGAGGAGAGAGGAGGAGGAAAGGGAGAAGGAGGAAAGGGAGATGTAGGGAGGGATGATGGGGTTGGGGGAGGGTTGGGGGATG
>JACEEZ010024445.1:17500-45000 GCA_016584305.1 Chionoecetes opilio | reverse complement strand
AGGGAGAAGGTGTAAAAAGGGTGTAGAACAATCAGGACAATGGAAGGTGTAAGGTGTTGTGTGTCTAGGTGTGAGGGGATGAGGGGAGGGGCAGGTATTTGGTAGAGGTGTTGAAGGAGAAAAGAGTGTTGCAGCTAGGTGATGGAAGGTGTGTGTGTGTGTGTGTGTGTGTGTGTGTGTGTGTGTTGTGTGGTGTGGGTGTGTGTGTGGGTGTGCGTGTGTGTGTGTGTGTGTGTGTGGTGTTGTGAGAGGGATAGAAGGGTGGCTACGTTAGGGGAAGGGGCGACGGGGGATGGAGTGGGGAAGGGGGGGCACTTATCTAGGGGTCACGGGGTGCTAAGGAGGGAGGGAAAGGGAGGGGAAGGAAGGGAAGGGAGGGGAAGGGGAAGGGGAAGGGGAAGGGAAGGGGAAGGGCCTGGCAGGTGGCTCGGAGCGGCGTAATGAGGGTGAGTACGCGTATAGTTTCCAGCAGCTACTGACGGCGAGGCTGCATAAATGACAAGACTGACGATTCGGGAATAAGTGACGAGTGCCTTTGGGGTGAACGGCGAGGCGAGAAGGGAGGGAAGTGAACCACCAGCACAGTGCTACGCGACACATGGCAATATTTAGCGGAGCATGAAATGACGAGTCTATCATTATGTCTGGTTCTTTGATGTGTTCAGTGGAAAGTTCTGGTTCATGAATAACAAAGTGTGCATCGGTGTCCAGGGGGGGGAGGGGGGGAGGGTGCGATCCTGCTGTAATTAGTCACAGTCGCTCTCAACAAGTACTTGTGTCTTGGTGTGAAAACAAATGTATCAACAGCGACAACAATACAATTGCTATTTTTTCTAGTTTTCCATATAGATGGTCGCGTGCCGCACAGGTGGGGTGGCTGTGACCGCGGCACCCTCGTACAGTACAAGGCACTGCCCTCGACCAAACATTTCAAGACGAATTTAACGAAATTTTAACAAGCCTCAGTATTATAGAAATCCATGAATAAAATCACATTCACTCCTTTGTCTAACTTGCCTTAACGCAGTCTATATTTTCACTTTGAACAATAAATGTCATATAAATGTATATGTGTGTGTGTATATATATATACACACACTATATATGAATATATATATATATATATATATATATATATATATATATATATATATATATATATATATATATATATATATATATATATATATATATGCACACACACACACACACACACACTTATAATTTCATCCAAGGGACGGCTCACCTCCATCTTTGTCAGACCTGCTATTCTATCTAGCTTGAGCCTCGCCTTGGCTTTCCCCTCCCTCACCGCTGCTCCCTCACTGTTGAATACCCAGGGCGACGCCGCTGCCTTACATCAACCTTTATGGGAAGTATTGCCCAACCCTTTCAATACTTACACGCGCCAAAGACACTTATCATATACACTTGTCATAGATCCTAATAGACACTTGATTCCTTAGACACTTGTCATAGGTCCTAATAACTTCGTATCTAATATAGCTATCTATACTAAAATAGTGATTGTCATAACTTTAATAATCATATTGATAATGACAATGATCATAACAATAATGATGTCAAAAATTATAACAATGATGTAATAAAATACCAATTACTCTGACTCGTCTCCAAAGATTTCAAATATCGCTGATAATGGTCACCTTTGATCTGGTGTCGCTACTGTAGTTATGTCTCGTAGTTTCTGTCTACAGGTGGGGACGCAAAGACCAAATTTTAGGCTCATAAGAACATAAAAACATAAGAAAATAAGGAAGCTACAAGAGGCCGCGAGACCTACACGGGGTAGTTCCTGATAATTAACACTACCTACATCCACCTTTCATCCCCATCCATGAATTTATCTAGCCTCCTTTTAAAGCTCTCTAATGACTCCCCACTAACTACCTGTCTACTGAGTCCATTCCAATCATTTACCACCCTATTTATGAACCAGTTTTTCCCTATTTCTTTTTTAAACCTACGCTTTTCCAGCTGTAATGCGTTACTTCTTGTTCTACCCTGGTTACTAGCCGTAAGAACTTTTCGAAGAAGCTCCATCGCTCAAGCCGCCGCCCCGGTTGTCCCAGGAACAGTCTAGGCCGCCACCTTCCCAGGACACAGCACGCAGGGCCGTCACACAGCACAGCCTCGCGCTTGTTACGTCCGTCACTAATATGACGTCAGCACAATTATACAAGATTTCACAACGGGACGGGGCGGGGCGAGGCGCGGGGCGGGGCGAGGAGATAAGATGAGACGTCAGCTTCCTCCTGTATTATGTATGCTTTTGATCCAATATAATCACGTTTGTTGGCCAGCTTCCTTGCAATATAAAATGTTGATAGAGCTCTCGTGGAGGAAGAAGGAGAGGAGACGCTCAGCGCACTTCCCCCGGTGGGCATCAGGAGGGGAGGGGAGGGGAGGAGGAGGGGGGGTGGAGGCACATGAACACACAGCCAAGCCAAAGCATTCTAGGAAGGAAGTTTAATCAACTCATCCCAGTAAGCGATTCGTAGGGCAAACATATCACTTTATATTATCTTGACGTTAACCTGAAGCGACATCCGCGGCGCTGTGGGAGGGCGGCCCCGCACTGTGTTCCTCGGGCAGCCTATGTCCTGCGTATAGTGCTGTCGGTGTACAGCGGTGGATGACGTGAAATACTTATGTCAGTACACCTGTGCACACACCTCTAAGTTGCCTTGGCACACACGGGGCATTGTGTGGCTCAGGTATTTTGTTGCGTCTTCAAAGAACGGCGGAGGATGTCTGAATTAGGAACAACAAAAGCGCGTAATGTTAACCGTAATTGTTGTTATTTCTGGCCTTATACTGTTTCTTTGTGTGCCAGTAACTACAGTACAAAAAGGATACAAGGTAGAACGCTTTCGTTTATCAGCATAAATCAGACACGGGGACCCAGAGGGCGGGGTTGGCGGAGATGGCAGGCGACGACCACCTTCTTGCCCTAATGACTTCAACCTCACCTCCCTAGACACTCCCGCCTCTGTTTGGGAGCAAATAAGGTTATACTTCCCCTAAACAACATTACGCAGCGAATGCCGCCCATAATACTACAGAAAGGGAACACTAATGGCCAGGCCAATCCTTTCACTTGCTCCCTAAGAGCGGCAATGTAACCCTGTGCCCTCGCGCGCCATCCTTCACCTAAGTGTGTCTCCAGAGGGAGGCGGCGCTACGGGGTGGGGAGGAGGGGACCAGGCGACATCTCACAATACCTCTCCGCCCTCTTCCTCGTCCGTCTTTAAATGATATGTATATTACTGCTTTCATGTGAGAGTGATCCATTTAACAGAGGTAATAAAGTTTAGACATGGCCCTATTTTGTCGAATAATTGGTCGCTTAATTGAAATAGGCCTGTTAAAGTGCTACTCGCATATGCATGGACTTTACCGCCGCCAGATTGCTTTGTGGCATCGCCAACTCCGCCTTTGGTTCATCAGCGACGCTTGATAAACACTGATCAGCACACAAAACTGCCACAAGTCTGGCTTAGTTAGACCGGCGATGGTGGCGTGGAGTTCCTGGCCGCCAGCTTTCACTGCCAGGGACCAAGACAACACCGGGAAGCCCACTTTGTGCCACAACGGTGTGTAATCAGTCTGAGGAGAGCAAAACCAAGTCGTGGATCCTTACGGAAAAAGGCAGTCTTGTCACTAAATATCCATGAGGAAGTATTTCAAACACCAAGGCGGCGCAGTAAGGATCAGGAACTTTTCCCCGACCCTCCGCACCTATCCATATACGCCAATGGCGTACGATACCAACACAGGTACGTTAACACAACCCCTCGAGTCAGAGCCACGCAATGGCGCTCAGATACATTCAGTCTATTACTGTTGCAAGTTTCCAGTCAGCAAAGGAGGTGGATAAATGCCGCCCCTTGTCTAAATGCAGAAAGAGTGTCGGCGCGACCCACTGGCAGCTCTCGTGTCCAACAAGCAGAGTAATCCAGCGTTACGCACCTTTCTTGTTTTACTAACTCAAGAAAAAGTCAAAACTAACAAACAAACTCGACACTTACTTTTGCGGCTCATTAGGGTCCTTCTTCTTCTTGCTCTTCTTGGAGGTTTTGGGTTTCTTGCCGCGGGCCGGTCCCTCGACGCTCTCTGAGGACGGCCTCTTGGCTCTCGCCATCTGCAACACAGGACAACCTCTTAACACATGGCACGCCCAGATCTTTCCTATGCTATATAAAATGGTCTGTTGTTAGCCATAAAATTACAAAAAGTAACTGAATATACCAATTTAGTTAGTCGAACAAGGATACTAAACAGGTCATATCTCTAAAGCATTGCTTATATTCACTAAAAATCGTCTAATGGTGGCCAAATTAGAATGGAAATTACGTTATGGGCCTCAAGGGGTTAACACATGTCACGCCAACCTGGCCAAAACATACATGAAATACAGGTTTCTTTGGTGGTGATACTTAAAGTAAGAAATCAGTAATTTTTAACATTAATATGGTACAATCAATCTCAATACTGGTGGTGATAAGCTGTCTTACCAAATCTTAAAACTAATTTGATGTGTAAAATAAAGACACTGGTACATTCGTATGCCAAGTCCAGCTTCTTTCGCAACACCATCACCTTGAATACCGTACAGTTGCAAATATTTGATGCAGCGTGAATACTAATTACATAAAAAAATGCATACAAAGGTAGTACACAGAAAGTTAAGCTGCTGAAAAAATATATACAAGCGCTCACCTAACACACTCTGCTACAAAGGTGCAAACTGTGATAGTTGCATAACATTCAACACCCTAAAACGGTTTCTTCATGATCCGTGACTTTCTTCTTTGTGTAGAATTAACTAGGGACTTTAGGCACCTGACGGAGTACACGCGGCGGGGCGCGGCGCGGCAGAGCGGGGCGGGGCGGGCCAGGTGTACTGCCTGGGAGCCGTCTGTAATTGTTCCCAGCTTCAGCAATTATCTAGCACAGAAGGGAAATTACCATAGCACCATAAAGGGAAATGGTGCAAGGCTAAGAGGGGAGACCCGAGGCCCCGGGGGCACCCGAGGCCTCGCGGCGTTGTCACTCACTGACGGGCTTCCCGCTGGGGCGCCATTGGCCGAGACCCTATCAAACCTCACGTCAATAAGATAAATCAAAGAACGGAAGTATAAGCGAGTTGCCATGTGACTAACAGCGTCAAAACGAGTCCTGCATGAGTGATGGGGCCCCTCATGACCCCTGCATGAGGCTCTCGGCCCAGGCAAGGCAAATGAGGAGTGGCCGCCGCCTGGCCTCGCGGGTGCCGGCATCGAGGCGGGCCGCGCCACGCATTATAGATGGCCCGCCGCCGCCCACCTGGACCGCCTTGAATGACCGATGATCTGGAGAGGCGGCGTGAGTGTCTTTTTCTTGAGTGATGGGGGGGGGGGGGGGGGGGGGGGCTTAGGTACTTCCCCCCGTCGGTGGTTGTGGTGGGCGGTGCGGGCGGGAGGGGAGGCGGGCGGAGGCGCCACCATCCCGCCGAGCTGAGGGGACGCGACTCCCCGCCCACCACAGCCACGAGTCATCAGCATCCTCGGACTGCCGATACCTTCCATATTTAATGAGGAGTCTTTCAGCGTGATCGACTGAATCACTGACATGAATGTTTATTTCCTATTCCGCTTCTTTTATGTTGAATATTCTTTACCGAAAATTTTGGCTAAGCTAGAATTGTCTTACATGAAAAGCACTGCAGTACTAAACCCTCGCCTACGTGCGTATTGGATTAAAAATACAACAACAACAACAACATCCGCACCTGAGTATGTGACTTCACTTGTGGGTGACTTCACTTGTGGTATAACTAATAGCTCTCGAAGGTAGTTATGGAACAACGGACACACTCACAACACCAACTACCCTAACCGACAGCCGGGAACCGAGGCTCACTAAAACACAGACTGCCATTGTTGTTGTGGTCGATATCATTATCATTATTATCATGTTTATTACTATTATTACACTATCATTACTATTATTATTGTTTTTATTATTACACTAGCCATGTCATACACTACATTTTTGCGTCATTATCATTATTACTATTATTTTTATTACTATTATCATTATTATTACTATTATCATGATCATCATTATTATTATATAAATATTTTTATTTTACTATCATCATTATCATTATTGCTGTTGTCCATTTATTAATCTATTTTCAGTATTATCAAAGATGCAACGCCAAATGAAGATGAGGCGAAAGGCGGGTCATATGCAAAAGGATGGAGGGCTGAGAGGGAAGGCACGTGGTGGCGTATTGGAAGGAATGAGGCAGGATAATGAGAAGCGAGGGCATGGTGTTGAGGAAAAAATATGTGGTGGGCGTGAGGGGTCGAGGGTTCGAGGGGTTGAGGGGCGGCATGGGAGGGGTTGTCAGGCGGCCTCTCACTGGCCCGCCGCCGCGATGTGGAGTTACCGTTTCTTCTGCCGCCAAGGACACGGCTTGGAGCACCACCTCGTAAAGCTGCCGGCGAACCACAAACAGAGAAGAGGAGGAGAGGAAGGAGAGAGAGAGAAGAGAGAGAGAGAGAGAGAGAGAGAGAGAGAGAGAGAGAGAGAGAGAGAGAGAGAAGAGAGAGAAGAGGAGAGAGAGAGAGGAGAGAGAGAGAGAGAGAGAGAGAGAGAGAGAGAGAGAGAGAGATTGGTTCATAGGAGGGAAAAGAGTCTGATTCAAGATACCTGCAGGAGAATAAAACAGGGGTACTGGAGGTGGACAAGACCTACCTGGGCGAGGGGCGTGGAGTCGTCGGAGTCCTCGCTGCCCGGGGAGGGGGAGCCGGCGGAGTTGGGGGATCCTCCATTCCTCACCATGGGCTGGCGGGGGTAATAGGCCATCATGCCCACGGCCCCACCCATCATGTGGGGTCCCTGTGGCACACCGGCGTGCATCGGGCCAGCGTTGGTGTAGATGGGGGCGGGAGGACCACAGCCCGGGTGCCCCACCATGTATGCCGACGTACTGGGAAGGGGAAACATAAGAACATAAGAAAATAAGGAAGCTACAAGAGGCTATGAGACCTACACGTGGTAGTTCCTGTACTCAATAACTAGCGGCGCCACTAACAAATGCATCCCGTGAGGGCATTAACTCAATTACTCGAAAGGAGACTCGTAAATACACTCACACAGCAACTGTAATAACACAGCAAACACATATAACACAAGCAGCTTATATACATCTGGTCACCCAAACACTGCTACATCGCACCATCCACTCTCCTACATATCTACACTAAATGATAACACCGCGCACACCTGACGACTCAAAAGGTGACATTCTGATAAGTTATCTTCACATAATTTTGTTCATATATTTACATAAAGAGAGAGCGCGATAACAATTCCGATATGTTTTTTCTTCACCACTGCCGCCGCCGTCGCCGCCGCTCCTCTCCGCGGGTGTTCGGCGCGGTAAGACGCAGAGCACCGCGACACACGCCCGCCGCCGTGCAGGAGTGGCCCATCGGACCACCTCGCGCGCTTTGTCATGTTAATCCGCGGCGGTCTTTGTTGCGACAATGTTGAAGCATCCATCATTGCCGTTGTCTGTCCATTACCCTGGACGTCGGTCAAAGAGGCTGGTCTATATTCGTATTCGGATGGATTCACAAACCGTTTATGAAGTATTCCAATTCCAATTCTTTTGGCGGAACATTCTGGGAATTTGTATTCATATTCGATCTCGATGTTTGTCTATCCGTAAATAACATGATAGAAACTATGAAAAAATGTATTCTTCCAAATAAGTTCAATGCTTTAAGCATTTACATTTTTACTTACAACTTAGTATTGTTTTTGTCATAATATTCTTGTTTCAACCACAAATAAAGTGGTGCTCGTACAAGGCAGAGCAGCGGCCCAGCATACTGTAGGAGGCTCGCTGCCCGGGAGGTGACCGTGGGACTGCTTTTTCCAGTCCTGGTATAGGATTGATACCACAGGCTGGGGGGTGCAGGGGGGGTGAGCGTGGCAGTAGTGATCAACTGACCAAACCCAAAAATGAACTGCACAACAATAACAGTGAACGCCTGGTGGGCCGCTGCTTTATCACGCACACCCTTGTGAAGAATTAAGCGTTTCAATGCACTTACTATGCTCTTACGCGGCGTCAGTTTTAATTCATTAGAAATATAATTAACACCGCGTTACAGCCCCACACTGCCTGAACTTGAACTCTCTTTTCTATTTAACACGAGAAGGGATTCCTGGCTGTAGTCCCGGGCCGAGGGTGCTCCCGGGTCGAGGGTGCTCACTCCCCTCAGCGCCGCCACTCGGGAGGATTTTACCGGGATCATGTTTGCTTTAAGACGCCACGATGACACTCGATATCGGTTTATTGCATTTTATTCCATTGCCTTCATGTTGCTGCCACAGACATTTGCACGGCACTCAATGAGGATTATCCGTCAAGTACTGCTTTGTGGAGCCTTTCTATACAAAACGTTAAATTAAGCATTCGTTTTTTTGGGGAAAAACACCTCCAACCATTCTTTTTAAAAGCAAGAAAGATATTATTTCCATTCCAATATAGCCTGGAAAACTATAATTTTATTTAAACCCCTACTATTAGATAAATGTGTGGAACATGGTCGCGTTATTACAAAAAAGCAGCTACTTCAAATTTTACAATGAGAAGAAATTTACTACACGTACAGTACATACTATACTGCTGCATTACTATTACAGGTGCTGCTGCTGCTCCTGCTGCTGATATTGATGCTGATGATGGTTCTGACGACACTGCTTATGTTCTTGCTACAATAACGACGGAAGTAAACATTAAACTACTACTCCTTTACTGCTACAACTGCTATTTTTTCTACTTATTACTATAACTTCTACGACTACCACTTTCTACAACTACCACTTTCTACAACTACTACAACTGCAATTTTTTCTACTTATTACTATAACTTCTACGACTACCACTTTCTACAACTACTACAAATAATAGTGTTAGGCCTACTTACCTAATCACTATAGGATATATATGTTGTTAATTCTAGGCCTAATTCAATCGGTCTATTACAATTACTACCACTATCCATCGATCACTACACACTAATACAAGTTGATGCTACAAAATATCGTAACGAGATACAACCGGCTGACCCATCACACGGGTTGGCAGCGTGGGCGTTATGTGCGGTACTCACTGGGCGGGATCCATGCTGTGCTGGGAGATGGGCGGGATGTAGATGTTCTGCGGCGGGAACTGGGGGTTGGGCGCACAATGGGTGCCGCCCACAGCCATCTGCGGCGGGGGGCAGGAGGAAGAGTACATGGGTGAGTCCTGCGGGCACGGATGTGGTGCTTGATAGCGAGAAACAACGCACGCACACACATGTAGGTACACACACACACGCACGCAAACACACACACACACACACACACACACACACACCTTGAATTATTGAATTACACACCTTATTGCCTGGAATAACCTTGATGCAGAAGTGATTAATGCAAGAAATATTCAGGACTTCAAAGGCAAGCTGGATAATAGTAGATTTGGAGACGGGACAGTACGAGCATAGCTCTTTTCCTGTATGTTACAACTAGGTAAATACACACACACACACACACACACACACACACACACACACACACACACACGCACACATCATTCTGCTGACTTGTAAGAATTAGAGGTAACGTTCATGGACATTACTTAAAATTCATTGTTACAAATAAGATGCTATAGCAAATTAAGTACAAGTTTCCTGAATTTCCTAGATATGATAATGATTTCTTATTTATACGCAGATTCTTACTACAATAATATACAACTAATATATATAACCTTCTACTACTAAAACTAAGCCGCTTCGGCTTTTTTTCATCTTAAGTATTCTTACTACTACGACTACTATATACTACTATATATACAACTGCGCCACTTCGTACCTGGTGTGAGTACATGGCCTGTGTGTGGTGGGGGTGGGGGTGGGGGGCAGGGGCGGGGTCCCCCTCCTGTTGGGGAATGGTGGTGCCCATTGCCTGTAGGTCACTGTAGGCCTCCTCGCTGCCGAAGGTCCCGTAGGCGGGTTGCTGCTGGAAGAGGGAAGGCAGGGTTAGTCACGATGAAGAGAGAGAGAGAGAGAGAGAGAGAGAGAGAGAGAGAGAGAGAGAGAGAGAGAGAGAGAGAGAGAGAGAGAGAGAGAGAGAGAGAGAGAGAGAGAGAGAGAGAGAGAGAGAGAGAGAGAGAGAGCAACACTCACGGCAAATGCAAAATATTGAAACAAATTTGCGTATAAAAGAACAGCTGTCACACGTCACACACACACACACACACACAATCACACACACATATGCACGCACACGCACGCACGCCACACACACACACACACACATCACCTTTCTCTCTTGCTTGTACACGTGAACTATTCTCCCTCCAACTCAACACACACACACGCAGTACCTATACTTCGCTGACACCCTCTCCTATTTCTCCTATTTCTACTACTACTACTTCTACTACTACTACTACTACTACTACACATGATGCTTCTCATGTAGGACTGGTAATCACTCAAGACTGGTAATATTAACACCACCGATATAAGCCAGGTGAATGGCAGGTAAAGGCTGACCGAGTATATAAAGGCGTAGTAGAATAGTACAAGTGGATGTAGGTATTTTTTGGTGGGTATTGTCAAGAAGGTAATTATGGGAGAGTAAGAGTAATTAAAACTTAGGGTGGAAGAAGATTTGTGAGTTTGTTGGTGTGGAGGTGAGTGGGTGTGTGTGTGTGTGTGTGTGTGTGTGTGTGTGTGTGTGTGTGTGTGTGTGTGTGTGTGTGTGTGTGTGTGTGTGTGTGTGTGTGTGTGTGTGTGTGTGTGTGTGTGTGTGTGTGTGTGTGTGGGTGTGTGTGTGTGGGTGTGTGTGTGGGTGTGTGTGTGGGTGTGTGTGTGGGTGTGGACTTGGGTGTGGGTGTGTGAGTGGATGTGGGCGTTAGGTTGCCACGGGTAGGAATCCATCAGACTCCATCACCCCAAACTTGGTCGCGTCTTCCGGGATGATGGCCAAAATTGAACAAGACAGACAGGTATCCTTCAATTTCGGGTCTATCGCTTTCATAATGGTATTCCGAACCCTGGGGCAAGACGGGCGTGGCGGGGCAAGGACGCGACCCCACTCTGGTCCTTACGCCGCCGCGACACAAGGGCACTGGAAACGCGAGGCAGCAAGAAGGACAAGACGGGGAAATAGGGGGTGTGAGTGGGCGTTCCGTGCACGTACGAAATCCGCCAGCAAACTTATCCTTCCCAGGGGGACAACTTAGTTCGCAACGGGCTAAATTAAAGTACATAGATTTTCATTTAGTCTAGCGACATTATGTTCTCTCTTCGCATTACCTATGCAAGCGACTCTTCCAGGGTGAAGCAGGGCCTGCTGACTGCCGCGCCGCCTAAGGAGTCTCGCCCTTACGCGCCTCCCCCGCAAGGCCCACCAGCAGGCACGCTGAGACGCAGGGCTTGAGCCGCTTTGCCACTGGTATTTCCACATATAGATGCAAATGAACCGATTTATGTGCGTTTGTTAATAGAAATTTTTTCGTTGCTCTTAACTCTGCGCAAGTTGTAGGGTGGCGCACGCTCTGTTTCCTCCACCATGGTGTGTGTGTGTGTGTGTGTGTGTGTGTGTGTGTGTGTGTGTGGTGTGTGTGTGTGTGTGTGTGTGTGTGTGTGTGTGTGTGTGTGTTCTTATCCTCCAGCCGCCCACCCGTGACTACCTCCTCCCTCAACCCCCGACGATAACATCTAACGCCCCACGATTCTTCTCTTAAAAGGGGGGAGGAGTGGGCTGCCCCCCCCCCCTCGCCGCTCAGACTTATTAGCACTCTCTGGTGCCAAGACAGCCATGGCCTGGACGCCTCCTCGTGCAGGGGCGCGGGACTCCTGACGCCGCGCAGGGCAGGAGGGGAAGAGGGGAAAGGATGAAGGGGATTGGAAGGGTAGGAAATAGTGGAGAAGGAAAGGGAGGAGGAGGAGGAGGAGGAGGAGGAGGAGGAGGAGG
The DNA here is from genome assembly GCA_016584305.1 of Chionoecetes opilio. NCBI lineage: Eukaryota > Metazoa > Arthropoda > Malacostraca > Decapoda > Majidae > Chionoecetes > Chionoecetes opilio. The sequence goes on along the minus strand of JACEEZ010024445.1, from coordinate 32,937 downwards.
AGGAGGAGGAGGAGGAGGAATGAGGAAGAAGGTCGGGCCGGAAGGAGCTCAAGGTATATATATCGTAAGAATAAATTGACTTATACAACTTTACCAATAAAAAAAGCAAAAACTGAATATAGCGTCACTTAAAACTGATTGGAAAAGTAATGCCTGAAAACTTATACGTAAAAGGAACAAAAAATAAATATGTATATAAAAACGATATAAAAAAATATACTACTGAAAGCAGCACGAGAGGGGAAAAAAGTTAACAGGAATTCTAATAAATTTTACACTAAAGGTGTAATATTTAGTTTACATTCTCCGCCCATATTTTTCCCCCCCTCCCCATCCCTCCTTCCTTCCCTCTTTTTTCCTCCCCTTTCCCTGGCCGATACCCCCCCCCCACACACACACACACTAAAAAAAAAACCCTACTGTAGTTCGTGCCGTGTCCTGCCACCATCACACCATCGCCACAACACATGCATATTCCCCATAGACATATTTTTTCATCTTTTAACACCAATCCCTCATGTTAATACGTACTCCCCCCCCACCACCACCACCACCACACACACACACACATACACACACCCCCACCCCCAACCCCACCACACACACACACACACACACACACACACACACACACACACCACCACCACCACCACCACCACACACATACAAAACTTCAATCCCCCACACACCAGTCCAAATACTTAGCACCCTGTAACACACTTTGCATCCCTCCTCCCTTACACTTAACCACCCCTTCCCTTCACTCCTCCCATCTGCTCCCACTCCGTCGCACTGCCTCCAGACACTCCGCTATATAGGAGTGGTGTGGGGGCGCGGGCGGGCGGCCCTTCTCTATACACACATCGCCTTTAAGGTCTTCATTTCCCGAGTCCAATATTGTAAAATAGAAGCTGCCGTGCTAAGCTATTCCTACGCTCGACGTTTTCAAGACGAGACGCGGCTATTTCTACGGCTGATAGTCTTTAAGATGCTATTTCTACGATGGAGTTTTCTTGAAATGGAGTATTTTTGTGGCCAACGGCTTCTTAAAAGAGACTACGATTCTTGCTTACCGTTTTCTAGTAAGGTATTTCCAAGCCCGACGGATTTCTTTAAATGGACTATTAGATTTTCTACTCTCGATGATGGTTTTCTGAGAAACTATTTCCATGGATCGACGTTTTCTAATATGTTATTTGATCATATTTCCAAGGCAATGAGGTTTCAAGATGCTGTATCAACACATTGCAGGGTTTCTAAAAATGTCTGTTTTCACCACCACGATTTCCAAAAGATTATGATTTCTCTCACTTTCTCATCTTCACTCTCATCATCTCATCTCTTTCTTCACTCACGAGTTTATGTGAGTCCGAGTTTTCAAGATTATTATAGTATATTTTCTTGCTTTATTTTTAGTATTTTAGTCTTCACGAAACATTCACGAGTGACTTTGACAGAGTTACATTGACTACCTGGTGAAAAAAAAAGTGCGCAGTTTTCTTTCATTTGGGAGAGTGTTCCGACAAATAACAAAAAAATGAAAAACTCATCCTGCACTATTTTTTATTTAGTGAGTGTATGTATTACAAATCTATGGAAATACTACCTGACAAAAGGTTTTCACGTTATGATTTGAATATATTTGAAAGGATTTGGGTAGACAGACAGGCGTACAGACAGACAGATATGCATCAAAAAGTAAAAAACTAAAAAGTGACTAGACACGTGATATAGAAATAGATATTTGGACATGCGGACAAAAATACACACACACACACACACACACACACACACACACACACACACACACACAACAGACAAACGTACAAACACACAGGAACAAGAGACTGACGAGAAGAATAGAGTCGACGGATAACAATTTTTTTCTCTTCTTTTTTTTCCCCACCGTCAAATAAAACGTTTTTCGTCAACCAACGTTTCCTCTTTTTTTTTCCAAATATTTTCTAGGTTTACATTTTTCAACATTTTTACCAGCCAACATTTCCCTTCTACCTACCAATAAAACATTTCCTTCTCATTATCTATAAGAGAAAACCAATTATATTTATCTTCCAAGAACTCTCTCTCTCTGTCTGTCTGTCTGTCTGTCTGTCTGTCTCTCTCTCTCTCTCTCTCTCTCTCTCTCTCTCTCTCTCTCTCTCTCTCTCTCTCTCTCTCTCTCTCTCTCTCTCTCTGAACGATACAAAATAACACACATTTCTTTGTTGCCGATTTACTGTTTTCTCTTCGGCCAACTAGACTTTCTTTGCCTGCAACGCTATTCTTCTACCTTTCCCTCGCCTAAAACTCTCCCCCCTCCCCTCCAACCCTCCAACCCCCACCCCCACCTGACCCCCCCCCTCCCTCCAACCCCACCACCTCCTCCCCCCTCCCACCCCGTCAACCCAACTAGAAAAATGCTCCTCTTTTACCTAACTGGATTTCTCTTTAGGACAATTTCTAACTCTTTACCAATAAACAAACAATTTAATTTCTCTCTACGACATTCCTTCATCCAGGCAACGAAGGAATGGGGGTGAAAAATTAATCAAAGGCTAAAAAATAGACCTAAACAAGACTGAGAGAGAGAGAGAGAGAGAGAGAGAGAGAGAGAGAGAGAGAGAGAGAGAGAGAGAGAGAGGAGAGAAGAGAGAGAGAGAGAGAGAGAGAGAAGAGAGAGTAGAGAGAGAGAAGAGAAGAGAGAGAGAGAGATAAAGAGGAAGCAGGATGAAGAGAAGGGAAGGAAGGAATTGAGAAGATTACATGCAGGGACAACAAAAAAGAAAGAAAAAAATGAAAGAAAAACATGAAAGGGAATAAGACAAAACGATGGAGGGAGATAAACTGAATGCAAATAAAACCAACAGAGAGAGAGAGAGAGAGAGAGAGAGAGAGAGAGAGAGAGAGAGAGAGAGAGAGAGAGAGAGAGAGAGAGAGAGAGAGAGAGAGAGAGAGAGAGAGAATATATTGCAAACAAGAATCAAGGAAAAGGAAAATGGCTACAATAACAATATTACATAAGAAAACAAGAAAGAAAGCGTAAAAGAGGAAAGAGAGTGAAGAAAATTGAAGGAAGAGGAAGAGGAGGAGGAAGAGGAGGAGGAAGAGGAGGAGGAGGAGGAGGAGGAGGAGGAGGAGGAGGAAAACATTGTATCTTCCTCCAACACCCTACCTGCCTCCCTCTCCTTTTCCTTATCTCTCTTTACTCTTCCAAAACTCTCATCTCCCATTTCCTCCACTCCTCCACCCTTCCCCCTTCTTCCTCCCTCTCCCCCCTTCCCCCTTCTTCTTCCTCTTCCCCTCCCTCTCCCCCTCCCCATCTTTCCTCCCCTCCCGCCAATTCTATACTGGAGAAGAAAAAAATTTGCAAGAAAGTTGGAGAAGTATTTCTTTACCATCCTGTGTTATGTGTGGAGGGAAGAAGGGAGGAGGAGGAGGAGGAGGAGGAGGAGGAGGAGGAGGAGGAGGAGGAGGAGGAGGAGGAGGAAAGGGAAAAGGAAGGGAGAAAGAATCGATCTACAAAGTCTACGAAACCTTTTAATAACTGTACGAAACACACACACACACACACACACACAAACACACACACACAAACACTTTCCATCTGATTAATTAACGATCGCCATAACAGACAAACGAAGGCAACAAAATCTAAACCTATAAATAAACACGGGCAGAAAACAAATATATAAACAACAATACAAACAAACAAACACACAAACAAAGGAAGCGCGGCGGCCAGACCGACCCCGACAACGAAGGTAATACTAACTTTTTTAATTTGACAAAGTTTTAACAAACACGTTACACCTCCCTACACTCCCCCCTGCTTCCCTACCCCCCCCTACTTCCCTCCCTCCCCCTACACCCTACACTCCCCCCTCCTTCCCTTCCTCCCTCCCCCCCTCCTTTCTTCTAAGTAAACCCCCCTCCCATTCCTTTCTCCCATGTACGCTTTCTCTCTTTTTCTCCATTTCATGTTTCCTCCCCCCCTCTCTCTCTCTCTCTCTCTCTCTATCCTCTTACATCTATAATCCCTCTTCCCTCTTTGTTTCCTCCCCCCTCCCCCCACATGGCGCCCCCCTTCCCCTCCTGTTCATTCATCTTTATCTCTTCGTTCAATCCCTTCCCTCCTCTTCCTGTCTCTCCCTCCTCCTCCTCCCAGCCTTTTATGAAGAATTCCTTTCCTACATTTCTCCATCAGCTCCTTCCTATACAAGATTTTTCCCCTGTTAATGGTACTATGTTTTACCTCGTGTAGGAGTTCATTTTCCTCTCTCTCTCTCTCTCTCTCTCTCTCTCTCTCTCTCTCTCTCTCTCTCTCTCTTCTCTCTCTCTCTCTCTCTCTCTCTCTCTCTCATTATTTCCCCTCCTCCCCCTCCCCATCTCGTTGTCCTGGTACGTAATACCTTTGATCCGATCTTAAGTCTTTTGTTACTTCCATCTTCTTTGTACACTCGACCAAGCCTGTTTTGTTCTTAATGTTCCAAAGGTAGAATAATCTCGCTAAGTATATAGACTTAAATAAATACATGTATATACAGTATATGTATGTATGTATGTATATGTTTGTGTGTGTATGTGTTGTTTTGTGTTGTGTGTGTGTTGTGTAGAGAGTGTGTGGGTGTGTGTGTGTGTGTGTGTGTGTGTGTGTGTGTGTGTGTGTGTGTGTGTGTGTGTGTGTGTGTGTGTGTGTGTGTGTGTGTGTGTGTGTGTGTGTTGTGTGTGTGTGTGTGTGTGTGTGTGTGTGTGTGTGTGTGTGTGTGTGTGTGTGTGTGTTGTGTGTGTGTGTGTGTGTGTTGTGTGTGTGTGTGTTGTGTGTCTGTGTGATGTGTGTGTGTGTGTGTGTGTGACGTGCGTGTGTGTGTATAAAGACAATCCATCATAAGTTGTAAGCATGTGTTCATCGCATCACATGTGTTCTGTTTCGCAGCACACACGTGGCAGTACAGCACAGGTTGGGGAGGAAGGGGGGGGGCGTAGCAGCACAGGTGGGGGAGGCAGGGTAGCAGCACGTGTACATCCCTACCTGACAACCTTGTATATACGTGTACCTTTCCTGTCTACTCTCCTTAAAAAATCCTTTATTTTTTGTACTTTCTAAAAAAATAATAATAATAATTTACAGAACAATATTCATTCAATTTCATCTACTATTCAAATAAAAGCCAATCTTTACCCTCTACATGTTTTCTCATCTAAAAATAGACTTAACTCTTCCTTTCACTTATTAAATCATTATCTTTTATCTCAAGCCTCACCATAACACATGTGGTCTAAACATTTTTATTTCGTTTTTTTTCTTCAAATCAGATCTTTGTCCAAACTTGCGATTGTGATTGCTTTACGATTCTAAAGAATATAAGCAATGTTTTATAGATATGACCTGTTTAGTATCCTTGTCCACTAACTAATTTGGTATATTCAGTTACTTTTTTATTTTATGGCTTCACAAGACATTTTTTAATAACAAAGGAAAAATCTGGGCGTGAAGGGGTTAATATTTTCTTCATGTAGCATTAACGGATTGCATTTATCGCGTCTTTTTTTTCTACCCAAGAATTTATTTGAAGGAGTATAGAAGGCGTAGTTTAGTTTTTGTATCTTTCTTCTCCTCGACTGCCTTCATCCATCACGACGTCCATTCTCGCATTCCAATCATTCATTCCCATTCCAATTCCCATGACTCCATTTTAACGTTTCTGAACACCATTTGTCAGACGCTCAGTTCCTCTGCATTTTTTTTTATCTTTACGAATTCTTAATAATCTTCTATTTTTTTCCTGAATGGGTAAAGAAGATTATTAATTACTGTGCTTCAAAAGTTTATAGCAGTTTTGTTGAGACCGCATTCCTGACCTGAGAGAGAGAGAGAGAGAGAGAGAGAGAGAGAGAGAGAGAGAGAGAGAGAGAGAGAGAGAGAGAGAGAGAGAGAGAGAGAGAGAGAGAGAGAGAGAGAGAGAGAGATAATGCCACATTCAATACTTTGGTGTTGCTGTTCATCTCATCAACTGTCCCATTCACATTCGAAAGTATTTTGTTAATTTTCACCGCATTGCTGCATCGCTTTCATCTCTCTCTCTCTCTCTCTCTCTCTCTCTCTCTCTCTCTCTCTCTCTCTCTCTCTCTCTCTCTCTCACACACACACACACACACACACACACAAACACGCACACACATACAAGTGACAAGCAACTTCCCACTACCAACAGATCATCACTTCCACCTCTTCTCCACTTCCTCCTCCCCAACTCCTGTCATCTCACTTGCCCCCCCTCCTCCTCTCCACTTCCTCCTAAACTCCTGTCATCTCACCTCCTCCTCCTCCTCCTCCTCCTCCTCCTCTCCATCCACTCTTCCCACAACGTCGTCGCTAACTTGCCTCCTCCTCGATCTGGTCTTTAATTAAGTGGCCGCCTTCTGGTGGGGATCAACAAGGAACTTTCCCCCACGAGAGGTAATGTTCCCCCATTAATTGCTGATAAAGTTAATTACAACAGAGGCGCCCACCGAAAAAATTTGATTAAAGTTTTATGCGCTCGATAGAATGTAAGACGCCACTTTCTTTTCCACTCGTTATCTTTTATAGAGATTCTTTATTTTCTTTAGCTACTTGTATGTCCTTTTTAAAGATGATGTTTTATAATATGTCATTTGTTTTCTTTCTTTGTGTTCGTTACTGCCTCTTTTTTAGCTCTTTTTCCGTCGCTGTTTCTCTTTTTTTCCGTTTTATTTTTGAAGCAGAGTAATTGCCTGCCTCTCTCTCTCTCTCTCTCTCTCTCTCTCTTCTCTCTCTCTCTCTCTCTCCCTCTGACCACTGGGAGCCACTCATCAAATATTATCACAGCTGACGACAGACAAGAATTATAAAATCTTTGCAAATCACTTATCTTATTATTGATCTTATTCTTATTATCTTATTATTTATCTACATCTACATATTCTTGATCTACATTATCTACATTTATCTTATATTATTCATTTATCTACAGTATCTTATTCTTTATCTACATCACAATCTTATTCTTTCTCTAATTACCCATTTTTCTCCTTTTCCCCACACGTAATATTTCCTCGCACTTAATTAATTGTGAATAAAAACAGTGATAATTTTGTATGATAATAATAATGTTACTGCTAAAGAAAAATAAATAATAGTAATTGTAATAAACGTATAAAGCCGCGGGCATAAAATTTTCGAACAGTAATGGAAATGAATAAAAATACAAAGAGAGTATTTTTAAATTCAGGATTAAAATTCGCCCCGTTTTCTGTGCATTAATTAACACATACTATTATTTTTTTCGTTATTATTCGGCTTTAACGCATCGGGATACTGAAAGGGTTAAAATGGCCGCATCCAAAAAAGAAAAAATATATATATACTTTCAAACATTCTCTCTCTCTCTCTCTCTCTCTCTCTCTCTCTCTCTCTCTCTCTCTCTCTCTCTCGTCTCTCACCAAAAAAACATCCTTAATCTTGTTTCTTGTCCATTCTTTTCTTTGTCATCCTTCTCCTTCTCTTCCTCCTCCACTACCAACACTCACATATCCCTTGCCTTCTCTCTCTCTCTCTCTCTCTCTCTCTCTCTCTCTCTCTCTCTCTCTCTCTCTCTCTCTCTCTCTCTCTCCCTTCCTCCTCACCTGAACTCCATAATCAGTATTTATTTACCTACAAGTTCCAACACGTTACAGTCCCTCACCTGTCCTGTTAAATGCTGGTCGTTACTACTCGAGTTACCTGTCCATGCGTGTCTCAGGTGAGTATGGGTAATTAAGCTATACCTGTCCTCCTCAATTCCCGACAGGTATGAAGTTAACCCCTTGAGGCCCAGAACGTAATTTCCTTTGTAATTTGCGTGCCATTAATCGATTTTTTTGTGATTATAAGCAATATTTAATAGATATGACCTGTTTAGTATCCTCGTCCACTAGTTAATTTGGTATATTAAGTTACTTTTTGTAATTTTATGGCTAACAACAGACGATTTTTTATAGCAAAGGAAAGATCTGGGCGTGAAGGGGTTAGTTAATCACATAGATGGATTAAAAGGTAGAGGCTTTTTCGCTTAACTTTTTTTTATATCTTAAGTCGTATTGGCTTGTTTATTATCATTATTGTTATTTCTGTTATCATTATTATTATTATTATTATTATTATTATTATTATCATTATACCTACGTCCTCTGTTTCCCTTTTTGCTGTTTACCTTTGTTTTATTTTAAGTCGTATTGGTTTGTTTATTATCATTATTGTTATTTCTGTTATCATTATTATTATTACCTATTATTATTATTATCATTATACTGACTTTATGTATTGGTTGTCATCATCACTACCTACTACCCGCTGTCATAATATTTCCGTTTTACAAAGAATAAAAATGACAATAAAATGTAGGAAAACTTAATGAGAAATAAAGAAATGTGGAAATAAAGAAATAAAGAAAGAGAATCATGGTAAATAAATCTTAATTGTAAAATATTAATGAACTAAAAATAACACACCATGAAAATAAAATTAAGTAAATGCTTGAAACAAATTAATGCGTTATAAAAAATATTAAGTTTTTGAATATGTCACTTGAATATAAAAAAGTAAAATCATAATTAAGAAAACACGGATTGGTGAATTGTTGGAGGAGGAGGAGGAGGAGGAGGAGGAGGAGGAGGAGGAGGATGGAGGAGGAGGAGGAGGAGGAGGAGGAGGAGGAGGAGGAGGAGGAGGAGGAAAATCCGCAGGCAAAGACTGTTGAAAGAGGGAAAGTGAGGTGTGTGGTGTGTGTGTGAGAGAGAGAGAGAGAGAGAGAGAGAGAGAGAGGAGAGAGAGAGAGGAGAGAGAGAGAGAGAGGAGAGAGAGAGAGAGAGAGAGAGAGAGAGGAGAGAGAGAGAGAGAGAGAGAGAGAGGGGAAATGAATGAAAAAATGAACACAGAGGCAAAATTAAAAGAGCGAGAAAGGAAGCAAAAAGCACACAAAGGAAAAGAAAAAAGAAAGAAATAGGTGAAAAAAATGAAGAGGGAAAGAAGGAAGCTGAGAGATGCAAAAATGATGGACAAGATGAGAGAAGGGGGCGAGGAAGAGTAATGAAAGAAGAAGGCAAAGTGAAGATAGCAGTTAAAGAAGGAAAAACAAGATAGTGACAGGTCAATAAGGGATGGATAAGATAAGTCAGATGATAAAATAGGTAGGATAAGGAAAAATTAAGATAAGATAAAAAAAAAAGATGTGGATTAAGATACGCAAATGAGGAGAAGAATACAGAAGAAAAGGAAGAAAAAATGAAGACAGGTTGAAAGAAGGGATAAATGAGTCAGGTGAAGAATATAAAGAGAGAGAGAGAGAGAGAGAGAGAGAGAGAGAGAGAGAGAGAGAGAGAGAGAGAGAGAGAGAGAGAGAGAGAGAGAGAGAGGAGAGAGAGAGAGAGAGAGAGAGAGAGAGGAGAGAGAGAGAGAGAGAGAGAGAGAGAGAGAGAGACGATGAGAGGGAAAATGAGTGAGAGAAGTGGCATGCGTGAGTTTGGTGGAGATAGAAGCAGCAAATGAGAGATAGATGAGGATAGGTATAGGAGGGGGATGAGGCAGGTAAGGGGACAGGTGAGGAGGGGGGGTATGTTAGTCAGGTGATAAAGGGGGAGGGGGAAGGAGGGGGGATGGAGGGGGGAGGGGTCGCACCTGGTCGGCCATGTAGGGTGTGTGGTTGGCGTCCGGTACGGTCAAAGACAGGTCGAAGCTCTCTCCGCCCTGCAAAACACAGACCAGCCGCACTGAGCACCGCAGAACACACACCACGACCTCATTGGGCACCGCAACACACGCACACACACGCACACACAGGCAATCCCCCCACACACATACAAATAGGCACAGGTGTTTGTGTGTGTGACACACACACACACATACACAGGTAACCCCCCCACACACATACAAATATATTTTCACACACCCAAATACACACATGCACAAAAAAAAAAACACAGGCACACACACACACACACAGGCACACACACACACATACGCACACACACACACATACACACACACTCAAGCACACATATGCCCACTAATCCAAAACTTAAGATCTAATATGCTTAAAATAATAAAAAATAACAACATAAATAATAACACAGATAACTAATAGTAAATAATAACTTTTAACAACACAAAATAAAATTATGAGTAAAATATAAATGAAATGGAAAACAGCAGCAAAAAAAAAAAAAAAAAAAAAAAGCAACATCAAGTTATCAACAGTCAATCTTTTCCTGGAGTCTTTGTTATTTTACTTGCACTTTTTTTTTCCTACGATTAAATTCACATATTGTTATCTACTTGCATAAAATATTTGCCTTTTTTATTATCCCTTTAATAGCGACCTAGATCCATTCCACTCGGCAGGCTCATGTTAGACTTCCTGAATTGTGTAAATATGACTCAAATTAATAGCAGAGAGCAAACACAGCCGCCCAGCTATCACGTATGGCAACGCTCATTACCTTTCCCTGCAGGTGTTTGCCCAAGATTATCATTGCCAGGAGTTTAAAAGAAGGAAAATAAGTGAGCGAAAGTAATGCCTGGGATGGATATAATGTGCGTGCTTGTGATAACTCATAAAATTGCTTGTGTGAATTGTGATAACTCATAAAATTGCTTGTGTGATTTTGTGATAACTCATAAAATTGCTTGTGTGAATTGTGATAACTCATAAAATTGCTTGTGTGATTTTGTGATAACTCATAAAATTGCTTGTGTGATTTTGTGACAACTCATAAAATTGCTTGTGTGAAATTGTGATAACTCATAAAATTGCTTGTGTGAAATTGTGATAACTCATAAAATTGCTTGTGTGAAATTGTGATAACTCATAAAATAGCTTGTGTGAAATTGTGATAACTCATAAAATTGCTTGTGTGATTTTGTGATAACTCATAAAATTGTTTGTGTGAAATTGTGATAACTCATAAAATTGCTTGTGAAATGAAGTGATAAGGTCTATATTATGTGTTACGCCTAAGTGATTGTAATGTGTGATAAGGGTGATGATGATAATGATTTGCATGTGTAAGATAATAGAGATAATGATCATAACGAAAACAATTATTATGACAGATATAGAAACTCGAGAAAATAAGTTGTGTGCAATGTAGGAGAGAGAGAGAGAGAGAGAGAGAGAGAGAGAGAGAGAGGAGAGAGAGAGAGAGAGAGAGAGAGAGAGAGAGAGAGAGAGAAGAGAGAGAGAGAGAGAGAGAGAGAGAGAAGAGAGAAAGAAAGAAGAAAGAAAGAAAGAAAGAAGAAGAGAGAGAGAGAGAGAGAGAGAGAGAGAGAGAGAGAGAGAGAGAGAGAGGAGAGAGAGAGAGAGAGGGGAGAGAGAGAGAGAGAGAGAGAGTTAAAGATAAAAGAAAAGACAAACCATTGACACGACGCGATCCAGTAGCGGGGTTCCCAAGGGTGATGTTCGATGCCCTTCCTTTCACTATTGTCTTTCCTTTCTTCGTCTCTCTTTAATGAACCCCCGAGCCTCCTGTACCCCTAAATGGCCTAGTGTACACGGTGAACGGTAATAATGGCACAGGTAATAATGGCACTGTAAAATCTGGCACTGTAAAACTCAACTAATACAACATAAAAACTACAAGTAACCAGGTTCTTGTTTCTACTTCCCGACGCACACTGGAACACTTTATGAACACGCACGTACGCACACACGAGGACAGGTAAGGTCAGGTACACACAAGCAGGGTCATCTAGGTCTATCTAGGTCTATGTCTATCTCTATGACCCTGCACACAAGAGGACTTCACGAGACCGACGACTGATCACAGGTCACTCCTCCACACCTGTGACTCTTGTCCTTGACCTGAGATGACCCGCTTGACCCCCCGTGGACAACTGGACAGTCATCACCCTCCCTTGACCCAATTCTTCTCCCTTCTCATCTTTCATCCTCTAAGCTTCCCCATCTTTCCAATCTTTCACAATCATTATCCCTATTCTATTTTCCTTTTTCCTCCTGCATTCCTTTCACTCTCCCTTTAATTAATCGCATACCTTAATTTTGTCTCTTCTCTCATTTAACGTAAAGTGACGATCAAATTACTGACTCAAATATCAGATAAAAGTGGGGAAAATATTATGGAAACCGGCCACTTGCTCCCAGCCAATCCTAGGTCGTGTTGGAGGTCACGTGACTCTCCGCCAATCAAAGAAGAGGAGGTGACCGCACGTGTCCTGTGCTACTACCTGTCCCAGATACTAATTCCCTGGGGTGCCCGAGGGGGAGGGGTTAGGGTGGGGGTCTGCTGCGAGTTTCAAGGCTTCCACAAACGTTGGTTATAGGTTACTACTACTACTACTACTACTACTACTACTACTACTACTACTACTGTTACTACTACTGCTACTACTACTGCTACTACTACTACTACTACTGCTGCTACTACTACTACTGCTACTACTACTACTACTACTACTACTACTACTACTACTTTCTACTACTACTACTGTTACTACTACTGCTACTACTACTACTACTACTACTACTACTACTACTACTGCTACTACATACTGTTACTACTACTGCTACTATACTACTACTACTTACTACTGTCTGTCTGCTTACTACACTACTTTCTTTGTAGTGTATGAGAAAACTTCCTTTTTTCTAGACTACGAAACAACTTTTAGGTGTACGAATCTACTAGTGTATGAAACAACTTATGTACGAACTGACTGCACCCCGTTAAAAGTCAATTAATCTAGAGTATTCCTTTCTCTATATGGATCAAGACTCGCGTGCAAACCTCACACACAGGAGGAAGAAGTAGGGGGAGGGGAGGGGGGTATGGGGTGGGGGTAAGGGTTGGGGGGGGGCGCGGTCAGTATACCTGGGGTTGACCTTACAGGCAGGTGAGAGGCACGGGTGAATTAGGCCCGCCGGAGGTCATTAGAGCTACCTGAGGGCCTTAATCAGGTCAAATTGGGGTCCTGAAGAAGATTAATACGGAGCAGGTATTGAGGAGAGGAGAGGAGGAGGAGGAGGAGGAGGAGGAGGAGGAGGAGGAGGAGGAGGAGGAGGAGGAGGAGGAGGAGGAGGAGGAGGAGGAGGAGGAGGAGGAGGAGGAGGAGGAGGAGGAGATACAGGTTCTAGGAGGAGGATACATGAGAAAAGAATGATAATAGGAAAAATACTAATAAAAAGGAATGATAAAATAATAATAATAATAATAATAATAAAAAAGAAGAATAGGAGTGACAAAGGAGAGAAAATTAAGAACAAGCAGCCAAGGAGATGGAAAATGAGGCCTCACAGGTGATTCAAGTCTATTTAGTGAGGTAATATTACGTTTTTTGGGTCCCGTCAAGCAAAGCGGTGATGGGTTTACAGTGTCGACGAGGAGGAACACAAGCATAATTAATGTTTACCTGTGCTTCTTACCTCTAGTGTGTGTGTGTGTGTGTGTGTGTGTGTGTGTGTGTGTGTGTGTGTGTGTGTGTGTGTGTGTGTGTGTGTGTGTGTGTGTGTGTGTGTGTGTGTGTGTGTGTGTGTGTGTCATATAGAAGAAAAAAAGAAAAACTAATGAAAATCTTTGATATCAGATTGACTAAAAATAACCTGCCATCCCTTCCTTTAATTTCAGAGCGACGTTTATCTCCAGAATCTACTTCCCTCCCTCCCCTGTTCCCCCTCTACCTTTCATCTCCACTCATCTTATGCTGATAAGGACAGAACCTTTACTTTACTACTACTACTACTACTACTACTACTACTACTACTACTACTACTACTACTACTACTACTACTACTACTTCTACTACTACTACTTCTACTACTACTACTACTACTACTGCTGCTGCTGTTGCTACTGCTGCTATTGGAGGAACATCTTTTCTTTCTTCACATATTCATCTACTACTACTACTACTACTACTACCGTTCCTCCTACTGTATATGCAAATAATGTAACCTATACTTTTACTTCTAAATAGTCAAGATAACCCTACCTTTCCCTTACTCATACTTCCCTTCTCCCCCTGACACTACACACCACCTGAGCCACACACCTGCCGCCCCTCCCTCTTCTCATTAGCAGGAGGTGAGAAGAAGACTTGCAGATTATCCAGTCCTCTCATCTGACCCGACCATCATAGAGAGGGGGGGGGAGGAGGGGGGAGGAGAATACACAGAAAAAAAGAGGACGAACAGAACAAGAGGACTCGTGTTCAGCGTGACCCAAAGCCTCTATGGACAAACTTTCATGAGAATCTGAGATATGAACATTTTCATCAAAATTTGCATGGGAACCCCTTGGAATTTTGGCAAAAAACGGCAAAAAACATGTTTTTGTAAATAACTCGAAAACTATGAAGCGCAAGTAAAGGATTCTGGTAATAATAGATAGAGAAGGCAAATACCTTTCTTATGAGCCATAGTAAGATGTATTTAGAATTCAAATAATCGAGAAAATGACAAAAAAACACAATAAACAAAAATATTTACAAAACATCAATTTTCTCAGTAATTAGAAGAGGTAATGGAATTCTGAGGACAGATTCGGATAGAACTCGTCAAGCTTAACAACCCCCCCTATGCATTTACCCTCCACGACTAATAGGTAAGCTGGAAAATGGCAAAAACGTGTTTGTCGACAATCCTGACCAATTTTTTCGGCGCCCAAAAAATCACAAAAATATTTATATCACAGATACGTCATGGGATGTTGCTAATAATTTAAATAACATAAAAATAGACTTAGAAATCATATAAGTCACGTTATAAATGAAGAAAAATTGACTGAGGAAAAAAACAGAAATAAATGTATTGTTAAGAATCCCATATTTACATAAAAACAATGGTATATATTTTTTAGGAAGAAAAGGAGAAGGAGGAGGAGGAGGAGGAGGAGGAGGAGGAGGAGGAGGAGGAGGAGGAGGAGGAGGAGGAAATAGAAGATGAAGGAAAAACGAGGTTGATGTATTGTAAAAAGAAATAAATAAAAGGTCATGTATGAAAAATAAACACCAGGATCTAATGGAGGAAAATAAATAATGGAAAAGGATAAGAAAATATGTTGAGGATGAGATAACAAGAAATAAAAGGAGAAGAAACGAAGAAGAAAAAGAAATATAAGAAGAAATCGAAGAAGAAGAAGAAAAAAAAAATCGAAGAAGAAAAAGAGATCTAAGAAGAAATCAAGAAGAAGAAATCGAAGGAAAGAAGAATAACAAGAAACAAAAGAAGAAATCCAAGTAAAAAAATTGAAGAAAAAGAAATCGAAGAAGAGGAAGAAGCAAAAGAAGAAGAAGAAGAAGCAGAAGAAGACAAGGAGGAGGAGGGAAGCAGTGCGTCTTCCACAACATTTCACCGCCACAATCACAATAATTTCTCATTTGAATTTCAGATGAGCTAAAACACACAATATTTCCCTTTATGGCGAGTTGT
>JACEEZ010024445.1:7500-10000 GCA_016584305.1 Chionoecetes opilio | reverse complement strand
AATGATGTCTTGGTTTCGTTCCCGCTTCCTCTCATTCTCTCCTTCACTTCATTTACATGCATCAAGATATTTTGCAGTGTGAATATCTTGCATTATCAAGTCCTCATTTTTTATTATCAGTTGCATTTCCTTTCCGCATTAATTTTGTTGAAGCTTAATCACACCTTTTCTGGATACGTGATGTGTTTTATATGGCATTTAGGTTATTTTTTGTGTTTAATTTAGGGTTTTTAGGTTTATTTATGTTTAATTTAGGTTTTTAAGTTTGTTTAATTTAGTTTTTTTAGGTTTATTTATGTTTAATTTAGGTTTTTAAGTTTGTTTAATTTAGTTTTTTTAGGTTTATTTATGTTTAATTTAGTTTTTTTAGGTTTATTTATGTTTAATTTAGGTTTTTTATGTTTATTTATGTTTTTTATGTTTAATTTAGGTTTATTTAGATTTATTTATGTTTAATTTAGGTTTTTTAGGCTTTTTTATGTTTAATTTAGGTCATTTAGGTTTATTTAGGTTTTTTTTAGGTTTACTTATGTTTAATTTGGGTTTTTTAGGTTTGTTTAATTTAGGTTTTTTCGGTTTATTTATGTTTAATTTAGGTGTTTTAGGCTTTTTTGTTTAATTTAGGTCATTTAGGTTTATTTTTTCGTGTTACATGTCCTTAGCCTTTTCTTTTTCCTTGTTGTTGGAGTATGTTGGATATGTTGGAGTAAGTCACATGTTAAAGTAAGTCGTATGTTGGAGTAACTTAGGTGTGTTGGAGTAAGTCAGATGTTAGAGGAAGTCATAATGTGTTGGAGTAAGTCAGATGTTTTGGAGTAAGTCAGATGTTAAAATAAGTCATATGTTTGAGTAATTTAGATGTGTTGGAGTAAGTCAGACGTTGGGTGTCACAGTAAGTAAGTAAGTCACAAGTTAGTAAGTCAGATGTAAGAGGAAGGCATATATTGAAGTTTTCGGTTTTATGAGTGACTTGAAGTGTAATTCAAGTCACCTGAATAATGAATGAAAACCAAAATGAAGTTTCGTACCTCGAGAAAAGGACATTCTAAACATGAAGCGAGTCGTCTCAGCATTCCTGATTGAGTCTCACGAGAAAGTATGTTATTTTAGTCACTGTCTTACGCATTTACCCTTTCACACCCAGATCTTTCCTTTCCAATAAAAAAATGTATGTTGTCGAGTCATAAAATGACAAAAAGTAACTGAATATACCAAATTAGTTAGTCGACAAGGGTACTAAACAGGTCATATCTATAAAATATTGCTTATATTCACTAAAAATCGTCTAATGGCACCCAAATTACTATGGAAATTACGTTCTGGGTCTCAAGGGGTTAATAGAACAAAAGAGAGTGTATTTTTACTATTTTCTACGTTTTTTCATTTCAATCTGATCACTTATCGAATCTCTACTTTCACGAATCTTAAAAATTTACATCCAAATCTCCATCGTTCTCCTAATCAGTTGTCCTATCAATGCCACGCCCTTAACCATCCTCCTTATCGTGTCCTGCCCCGTCTATTTAAATAAATTCCCTGTATTACTTTTTCCCCACACCCTATCGCCAACCCGTGCACACATCCGTCCGAGAAAGCATCGACGGAAACTTAATGAGGGACAAGAAAATGAGGTTGGTGTTAGGGTAGTAATCTCAACAGTAAATGGGGTAAAAAAAACTTATATCTTTCTTCATAAGCCACGTCAAGTAAAAAAGAATAATACTATAAGAAGAAAGTGATGCCATAAGCGGGACATTGCGACAAAAACGTGACATAATGATAGTTAGATGACAGAAACGTGACACTGAAAACTGCAGAATGACAAAAATACAGGAGGGGGGAGGAGGAGGAGGAGGAGGAGGAGGAGGAGGGGGGGGGAGGAGGAGGAGGAGGAGGAGGGGGAGGAGGGAGGGGAGGAGGGGGAGGAGGAGGAGGAGGAGGAGGAGGAGGAGGAGGAGGAGGAGGAGAAGGAGGAGGAGGAGGAGCGAGGAGGAGGAGGAGGAGGACGAGGACGAGGAGGAGGAGGAGGAGGACGAGGACGAGGAGGAGGAGGGGGAGACGCAGAGAAGGCTGATACAAGCACTTTCTTCCCCTCCCTCCTCCTCCTCCTCCTTCTTCCTCCTCCTCCTTCTTCCTTCTTCTCCTCTTCCTCTTCTCAGGCAGGCAAGGGAACAATCAATACTGTAACAAGATAAAAATCAGTTGGGCCGCCTGAGTTAGTCTGGGGTCATGGGGGGAGGGGGAGGGGTGGTCATGGAGGGGGGGAGGGGGAAAAATGGGGGAGGGGGAGGAACGACAGGGGAGGGAGGGAGCGAGGGAGAGAGGGAGGAGGAATATGGCTAAGAAAGAAAATTGAAAAGAATGGAATTGAATGAGAGAGAGAGAGAGAGAGAGAGAGAGAGAGAGAGAGAGAGAGAGAGAGAGAGAGAGAGAGAGAGAGAGAGAGAGAGAGAGAGAGAGAGAGAGAGAGAGAGAGAGAGAGAGAGAGAGAGAGAGAGAG
>JACEEZ010024444.1:62500-72500 GCA_016584305.1 Chionoecetes opilio | reverse complement strand
TCAGCTTGGGCATTGAACAAAATCTGATTAATACTAATGTCCAGTGTTTCTGATGAATAATTATACCATTCCATATATTTACCCTTACGAATACTTAGCGCGTCTGGCCAAAAAAACATAAAACTGAATAAAAAGTCTTCACGAGATGCAATAAGATAACATTTCTTTTAGTCTTTTCGTGGAACGCTTCACTACGATCTACACACGCTCTTTTCCCGGGATCAAATCTTTGGCTCATTAACAAAAAGATACAGAGTGAAAAATTTAGGTTATTACGCAAATGAACTGCCACTTTTTAGTATGAGTATTTCAGAAAGCCATCACAAGTCACTCAGGTAAGTCAAGTCGGTGTTTGATGCTTTTCACATCACTACAAAGCCGCTATGAAGGGTATCGACTTCACGCTCCCAATCCTCCTCGACTCTCTTCCGTATTTAACAGTCATTGGAAAACCGAGAACTCTTGGTGTGGGTTTTGTGGCGTGACTGAATCCCCCTCCCCTTCCCCCTCCTTCCTCATCCCCCTCCAACCCTCCCTCCTCTATCCCAGTTCCCCCCTTCCCCCCCTCATCATCATCTATTCCTCTTTCTTCCACGCCCTCATCATTACATATTCCTTCTCTTCCTCTATTCAAACTTTTTTATTTATTCCTCTCCCTTCCTTCCAATCTATCTGCTTTTAGTTTGATTAGTTAAGAAAAAACATAATACACGACAAAGCACTTATTCCCACCTTATCAAACAAAATCTCTCTCTCTCTCTCTCTCTCTCTCTCTCTCTCTCTCTCTCTCTCTCTCTCTCTCTCCTCTCTCTCTCTCTCTCTCTCTCTCTCTCTCTCTCTCCTCTCCTCTCTCTCTCTCTCTCTCTCTCTCTCTCTGTATCCATTTACTTCCGGTGAGGTAAACTCTAAGGTTTGGGCATTTGATCCACTTCGTTAGGAAATGGGGAGTGGTGACCGAGCCTTCATGAAAGCAAAGAAAAAGAAAGATGAGAGTGGGAAGACCTCAAGGACGAGAGTGAATGAAATAATAAGATAGAAAAAATAATAAAGGTAGAATTTTCGATGTTTAATGAATCTGTGTGTATTCATCTAGTTGTATTCATCAAGTTGCATTTTACAGGGCCTGAGCTACACTCGTATGGCCCCGTCTCCATATCTACATTTTATCATTCATCCTTACTGCTTAGTGTTGGCCGAAACCACCTCCCGGGAGGCGGGTCACAAACCCCCGGCTAACACCCGGTAGTCCCGGTACCCATTCACTGCTAGGTCGACAGGGACTCGAGTTTATTTAAGAAGACCGCCCATCTCTCTTCGCTCCGCCCGGGGATCAAACCCGGGACTTCTCAGTTGGAAACCGAGCGTGCTACCACTACACTACAGAGTACCCCATATGTTATTCACCCATGGTCTTGTCAATGCGAACTGGCTCGCGATCGCCAATTTTCACCCTCTCAGTGCGAGCTTGGAGATCATTATTATCGATCTTTGGGCAATGCTGGGACCTCCCACACGACACACCCCTATCCCCTTGCTGAAGGGGAACAGTAACCGCCCGAATTTGTCAGTGAAAAATCCACGGGAGCGCGAGGATTCGAACCGCCTACCCACAGAATGGGAGACCAGCACGTTATCAACCTGACTATCGCGCGGTGTCGGTGTGTGTGTGTGTGTCTGTGTGTGAGTGTGTGTGTGTGTGTGTGTGTGTGTGTGTGTGTGTGTGTGTTTGTATGTGTCTATGTGTGTGTGTGTGTGTGTGTGTGTGTGTGTGTGTGTGTGTGTGTGTGTGTGTGTGTGTGTGTGTGTGTGTGTGTGTTTGTATGTGTCTATGTGTGTGTGTGTGTGTGTGTGTGTGTGTGTGTGTGTGTGTGTGTGTGTGTGTGTGTGTGTGTGTGTGTGTGTGTGTGTGTGTGTGTGTGTATCAAAGTGCACATGCATGCCTGTATGTTTATGTAGTAAATGTGTATGTACATTTACCTTTACGTCGACGGGAAAGATTTTGAAACGTGCTCACCCCACGCACAAATAGGAGCGTAAGTGAATAAATAAACAAATAAATGTAACCGAACTACACCTTTTCACTCTCAATTAAAACAACTGAACTTCAAATTAAAACAACTGAACTTCAAATTAAAACAACTGAACTTCAAATTAAAACAACTGAACTTCAAATCAAAACAAATGAACTTCAACTTAAAACAACTGAACTTCAAATTAAAACAACTGAACTTCAAATTAAAACAACTGAACTTCAAATTAAAACAACTGAACTTCAAATTAAAACAACTGAACTTCAAATCAAAACAACTGAACTTTAACTTAAAACAACTGAACTTCAAATTAAAACAACTGAACTTCAAATTAAAACAACTGAACTTCAAATTAAAACAACTGAACTTCAACTTAAAACAACTGAACTTCAAATTAAAACAAGTGAATCTCAAATTAAAACAACTGAATTTTAAATTAAAACAACTGAAGTTTAAATTAATACAACTGAAGTTTAAATTAATACAACTGAAGTTTAAATTAAAACAACTGAAGTTTAAATTAATACAACTGAAGTTTAAATTAAAGCAACTGAAGTTTATATTAAAACACCTGAAGTTTAAATTAAAATAATTGAATTTCAAATTAAAAGAAAATAATTAAATTTCAAATTAAAAGAAAAAAATTATCTATTATATTTTGAAATTCATGTGTTTTATTTTGAAGTTCTGTTGTTCTAATTTGAGAGTGAAAAGGTGTATTATGAAAACCCCCAGAAAAGTAACATATTTCTTCCTGCAAACTTTTTCTTATCTTTACCAGAGTGATGCCAGTAAAGGGAAGAGAGTGAAAAAATTATTTATGAAAAGATATACCACTTTTAGATATTTTTACACAGCAAACTACATAGATAAAGCAACACAGGATGAAGTAACGTATGGCTATTCCGTATATATTAGTACACATACTGTAGTTATACAAAAGATAACAAGTTACATTTTTGGCACTCAAAAAAATTTGGCACTCAAAATGTTTTGGTACTCAAAAATTTTGGCACTCAAAATATTTGGCACTCAAAAAATGTTGGTACTTCAGTTCAGTTATATTAATTTGAAGTTCAGTTATTTTAATTTAAACTTCAGTTGTTTTAATATAAACTTCAGTTGTTTTAATTTGAAGTTCAGTTGTTTTAATTTGAGTGAAAAGGTGTAGATATCAATTAATCAATAAAAATAACAGCAACTTTTCTTTACAGTTTTGTCAAGCAGTGTTACGATGCATTTTTGTTTCCCGTCCTTCTTCTCCCTTTGTTGGCAGACACCTCCGCCAATTTGCAGCTCAGCACCAAAGTCAGGTGATAAAACACAATCCAATTACTCACAGGTAAGCGAATATTGCAGGTAATAGGGACATGAAACTCGTTAAATGGCGTCAAGTAAATTATGAAAAATATATTCAATAGTAAACTAAGCAACATTATGAAAGGTGTAACTCTGGGAAAATGTTTAAAGGATGTAGGTAGAATGCTGGAAAGTGTTATAGATAAGGTAGATACATATGAGAAACATGGTAGATAAAGAGGATACGAGGATAACTTGCAAACATTGTGACGGGGAACAACAAAATTATATACCTAATTAAACTTAGACTGAAATTAAACTAAATTAACTTAAATTGAAATAAATTAGAATATTGTCTGTATAAAGATGAAACTTGATATTGCTTGATATTTTTGGGAATTGAATGAAAACTAGACGATAAACTTTTTTTTTTCTCTCTCTCTCTCTCTCTCTCTCTCTCTCTCTCTCTCTCTCCTCTCTCTCTCTCTCTCCTCTCTCTCTCTCTCTCTCTCTCTCTCTCTCTCTCTCTCTCTCTCTCTCTCTCTCTCTCTCTCTCTCTCTCTCTCTCTCTCTCTCTCTCTCTCTCTCTCTCTCTCTCTCTCTCTCTCTCTCTCTCTCTCTCTCTCTGCACCCTTCCCCCAGTACGGCTGCCGCAGGGTTTCTATCCTGGCTGACCCGACATGCACCTCACACATAAATATTGAAGAAAATAAACAAAACTCCAGCACGCAACTCAAGTCATGCTTCATTCTATTGCCAAATACACACACATATACACACACACACACACACACACACACACACACACACACACACACACACACACACACACACACACACACACACACACACACACACCTGCCAATACGGTCACCCAAAGTTTACCACGTCGCGACAAACTTTCTTGGTGGAAGTTACTGTTAGGAATTGCATTTTTTTCTCTTTTTTTCTTATCTTATCTTTTTGGAGACCCACTTACCTTACACCAATGTGAAGTATAAGGGTATAAAATGTGTGTGTGTGTGTGTGTGTGTGTGTGTGTGTGTGTGTGTGTGTGTGTGTGTGTGTGTGTGTGTGTGTGTGTGTGTGTGTGACTGTGTGTGTGTGTATGTGTGTGTGTGTGTGTGTGTGTGTATGTGTGTCAGAATATGTGCTGTCGGGTGCAAGCATACACACACACACACACACACACACACACACACACACACACACACACACACCACACCACACACACACACACACACACACACACACACACACACACACTTCATTTACGCATAATAGCTAATAAAGTTATAACATCCTGCTTTTTCCTTTAGAGTACAATTGGTAGGCAAGGAGGGAAGAGAGCTATTACATCTTGTTTTATGGTTCTGCTTCTTCCTTGCACAATGAATATATACTTAATTAGAACGCAGTCAGTACCTACAACCTATTACATTATGACTACTTAAACCTGCAAAACCTGAGGAGAATGTAATTACATCGCAATATTATTTTTCCGCAAATCACAATTATCAATGCGAGGAAATTGTAGGGAATGTGAACAGTGTATCTTTGCCCCCCCCCCCCCATACCCACACCCCCAGCAAATATTCGTCATTTCTGAAATTAAAAAGGAAGTGGGACGACCCATTCATGTGCATCCAATTTGGCTTTATTTATCTCATCAGCTCGTTAAGAGGATAATGAACCGAGTGATGTGTTGCAGCGCCGTTCACAGGTCGCGGCGCGGCGGCAGGACGCCCTAATTGGTTAATACTCTCCCTCGCCCCGCGGACACACACGCATACAAGCCAAACTTTTTAATTAGCGAGAATTTGCATACTAATTGCCCCCCTGCAACTTTGGCGCCGCCTGTTCAAATGAGAATCATGAGCTCGATTCCGGCAAGATGAAACTTTTACGGCCCCTTTTCCGCCCCTCCCGTGCACCCTCGCCGCTCTGACGTCAACACCAGATCACCTTCAAAAGTCACCATTGAGGCCACAAAAGCCACACCGCCACTACGCCATAACCTTCACCACACTCAGCACGTCTCCATCATAAACCAGAGTCACTGAGATGCTCCAACGTCGGGATGCCAGTATTGCAACGCCTCTATCCAGCCACCGAGGAGCCGACACGTCCAGTGATGGCGGCATATGGACACACTCAACAGACTGTGTGATGTTTATGCTCCACAGCTTGAGTGGAAACGGAAGTGGTGTGGCCTTGGACACGCTTTCGAAATAGTTTAGAGGAATTGTCAATTTTTTTTCAATTTCTCCGTCTGACCGTTCGTCGGTTCGCCCATGTTTGTGTCTGTCTGTGTCTGTCTGTGCCTGCCATGTCTAGCTCCCACCCCCCTTGACTTCTCTCTCTCCTCTCTCTCTCTCTTCTCTCCTCTCTCTCTCTCTCTCTCTCTCTCTCTCTCTCTCCTCTCTCTCTCTCTCTCTCTCTCTCTCTCTCTCTCTCTCTCTCTCTCTCTCTCTCTCTCTCTCTCTCTCTCTCTCTCCTCTCTCTCTCTCTCTCTCTCTCTCTCTCTCTCCTCTCTCTCTCTCTCTCTCTCTCTCTCTCTCTCTCTCTCTCTCTCTTCTCTCTCTCTCTCTCTCTCTCTCTCTCTCTCTCTCTCTCTCTCTCTCAGAAGCATCTTCTTTCTTGGCCGTTACGGTCACACAAACGAATTTTTCAGTGAACACAGATTTTTAAAGATTCACGACATTATAACTTTACAAACTTGTTTATTTATGTATAACTCTCTATTCATATTTTATAACAACAGTGGCTTTCAATTTAAAAATCATGATATAAATACTAGACATGCTAACCAACTCCTCATTCCTCGTTTCCGGACTAGTCATGCACAACAATGTATTTTGTATAGAGCAGTGGGTCTCAAACTGGGGGTAATTACCCCCGCAGGGGTAATGAAGCCGTTTCTGGGGGGTAACGAGGCACTTTCTGAAAGTAATAGTTCGCTGGAGTAAATTTATAAATAATAATAAATAAATAAATAAATAAATAAATAGATAAATAAATAAATATATAATACAGATGTAAATAAACTAATACTAATATCCAGAGATCGGGAAAATATGTGAAGTACGTAACAAATATTTTTTTCACATAAAACAGTGCTTTTTGCAAAAAAAAAGACTAAATTATGATTTCTGCTAGAGATGTCCCGAAAAGGGCCAAAATAACAATTTTTTTATCCAATCTCTGCAAGTGATAATTTCATGTCCTGTCTGTCCACTGATGGGTCAGACTGACAGCGGTATTTCAGTCTTCTGATTTATGTCTAATTATTATAAATGAGTTAAAAGTTTACAGATTTTGGTTAACGGAATGGAGCCAGCAGATACAGCAAATCTGAAATTCGCCCCAGCTGCCAATGTGGATTTAGAGAGGAGCTTCCAGTCTATAAAAATGTGTTGACTGACAGAAGACAGCGCCTGACAGAAGAAAATCTGAACAAAATCATGGTTACAAATTGCTTTTACAATCGTTCAGCAGTCTGAGCTATATATATTTTATAGTACAATGTTTTGTATACAGGTCTGTTGCCAGAATTTCATTCGGGGAGAATCGTTAGCTAATTCAAAAAGTTAATCATATGTTCCTTGCCATTTTTTTCATTTTTTTTTTAGCTATATGTACTTGATTTCAGTTTATGGCTTGCTGATCATTCAGTATTATATAAGGCTAGTGTTTTGAAATATCCATAGATTTCAGGGGGAATCCACACCTGTCCCTCCTCTTGGAGATTGTGGTTCATGACTGTACATAACATAGTTAATAGGACGGATCCGAACACATGAGCGACAGGTAGTTGGTCTACTGTACATTTTGTACTGTACAAGCATCTAACTCGGAGTATTGCGCATCTCTGTATATCGGGTCGTGAGTTAGAACATAAGAACATAAGAAAATAAGGAAGCTACAAGAGGCCGTGAGACCTACACGTGGTAGTTCCTGTTACTTAACACTACCTACATCCACCTTACATCCCCATCCATGAATTTATCTAGCCTCCCTTTAAAGCTCCCCAATGACTCCGCACTAACTACCTGTCTACTGAGTCCATTCCAATCATTCACCACCCTATTTGTGAACCAGTTTTTCCCTATTTCTTTTTTAAATATACATTTTTTCCAGCTTGAATCCGTTACTTCTACTTTTACCCTGGTTACTAGCCATAAGAACTTTTCCTACCTCTCCCTTTATCCATTTAAAAACATCTATCAGATCGCCCCTTACTCTGCGTCTCTCTATTGAGCTAGTGTAATTAGCTTAATAATTTTCAAATTAGAAAATATAGGAATATTTTATTGTTTCTTAGAATTAATTTTTTAGATGTTCTCTTTTTTAGCATTACAATATATTAATTTTAACTATTTTTAGCCTGATGATGCCAGTGCCTTGGCGAACGTTGCATAACCCCCCAAGTATCCGAGTGTCCTCCTGTCACCCTGAATCATTCATGTATCTCCCACTCCTCCTTTTTCCCCTTCCCTTCTTGCCTGCTTTTTTAGGACAAGCAGGAAGGGAGGAAGCAAACAGACTAAAGTAGAAAAAAAAGACAACAGAACAATTAGTACTCGAACAGATTCACAACAATTAGTACCACACACACACACACAGACACCGCACACCACACACACACACACATGACCCACCCACCCAATTGTACACACACATGCACACACACAATTTGTAACACACAACAATTTACACACACAACAATTAGTACACACACAAACCAATTAGCCACACACCACCCCAAAACCAACCACACACACAACACACACACACACACCACCTCCACACTCACACTCACACACACCACCCACACACAAAACCACACACACCAACACACACACCACACCCTGTTCTCCACAAGACCGTACAACACACGTAAGTTTCCCGCAAGGCAGTGAAAACTGTCACACAGAGCCCCACCAGAGGGTGGGGCCGCGCCGGCCTGGCTCCTCCTGGGGTCTCTATCAATTTTTCGCCGCCCCTAAACCCTTCGTGACTATATTCCCTATATTTGCCTGATTAAAAAAACATGGGAACAGTACTGTTCGTCCATATTACCATCCAAACGAAGGCTCCGGGTGGCCTTAGGGGTGACCCGCCGACCACCACCACAACCCCCACAGCGCCTGACTTATATTACATGACGTTTTTATTTTTTTTTTTATTTTTCCCCCTCTTAAAAGAGTATGTCATGTAATAAAAAATTCTTTTAATTCTTTCCCTGTTTTTTGCCCTTTTAAAAAGCACTTAAATAATAACACAGTAGATAAGGAGGTTTCAAAATAACTCCTCGACTAGTTTGCTGGGTGCTCCCTAACTCCGTGGGAAAGTGTTTGGGGTTTCATACTCGCAAAAAGGTATTGGGGGGCGATTCCCCCACAAATTCATTACGGGTTTCAAATCTTTTCCAACTCGGGCCCCGTCCCCCCCTCAAACCCCTCTG
This sequence comes from Chionoecetes opilio, assembly GCA_016584305.1. Lineage (NCBI taxonomy): Eukaryota > Metazoa > Arthropoda > Malacostraca > Decapoda > Majidae > Chionoecetes > Chionoecetes opilio. The sequence goes on along the minus strand of JACEEZ010024444.1, from coordinate 63,704 downwards.
GGGGTCTGTCGACCTCCCTCCCCCTGGCCATGGGAAGGTAACTGATAGGCAAGAGGGGTGAGAGGATCCCCCCCATCCCATCCCCCGCCATCGACCCCCCCTCCCTCCGCAAAGGGAAAAGGGAAATGATGGACAGACGTGGGTGGGAGTTCCCCTAAAAAAAAAAAAAAAAAATGCAAAAAAAAAAAAAAAAAAAAAAAATTGTAATAAAAGTAATGGTTTTTAAAAGCAATGATAAAATAGGGGGGGAAATTATTCTTTTTAATGGGGGTTGATCTATGGGAAGATGTGGTGAAATAATCCACTCATGGGGGGTTCAAAAGGGCGTGGGCAGGGAAAGGTTGCAGGGGCGCGTGATGACAGGTAGGGGGCAAATGATGAAAGGGAAAATTAAGGTTAGGGTTAGGGGTTTCCCCATGATGGTCCTTCGTAGGGGCGTACTGAGTTTTACTCATGCGTATCAACCTAGCCCCCAGCCCCGCCCCTCGCCCAGGCCCCCCCACCCTCCAACAGCACCCCAGCGCCCGCCAACCCAAGGGGCATTGCCCACCCCACGCCCCACCACCCGGATAGGCAAAGAGACCAAACCCACCAACCCTCAGGTACAAAGATATAGTAATGAATATCCTTCCCAAATTTAATTTTAAAAGAATAAAGGGTTAATATAATAAAAAGGGTTTTAGGGGTTAAAAAATAAAAAAAAAATAAAAATAAAAATAAAAGTAATCTCTAAAAAAACTTAAAAAAAAAAAAAAAATTTTTAATTAATATTTTTTACTTGTTATCTATTATATTATTATTTTATAATTTTTTTTACTTCTATATATTTTTTTCATCTCTCTGCCTGAGATATATATATTATATAAAATATATATATATATAAAATAATTTTTATATATATATTTTAATATTAATTTAAAAATATATAATTAAAAAATTTTATTATATATATATATAATATATATTTTAATTTAATTTTAAAAATAATTTTTTATATTTGTTATTTTCTTGGTTTGTTCTCATGATTTTCAGGGTGACAGAGACCTCGGGAACTTGGGGGTTGTTTTTGCAACGTTTTGCCCAAGGGACTTGGCATCTAGGCTAAAAATATTAAAATTTAATATTTTATGCTAAAACGAACATCTAAAAAATTAATTCAAGAAACAATAAAATTCCATATTTTCTAAAATTATAATAATAAAAA
>JACEEZ010024444.1:45000-57500 GCA_016584305.1 Chionoecetes opilio | reverse complement strand
ACTGGAAAAAATAATCCCTTTGAAGATTCGAGAAATCCACGCCCGAGAGCGATTAACGGCAGAGAGAGCCTTACAGTGCGCCTGCCGTTGCCTGGGTGTGGGTGGTGGCTGAAGGGCGGCGGTGTGAGGTGACGCCAGGGGCCTTAACATGCGCCATCGCTCCCTCACACCCTCAGTCAACACAGGTCACGAGAAATATGTAGTACAGCGCGTGTGTGTGTGTGTGTATATGTGTGTGTGTGTGTGTGTGTGTGTGTGTGTGTGTGTGTGTGTGTGTGTGTGTGTGTGTGTGTGTGTGTGTGTGTGTGTGTGTGTGTGTGTGTGTGTGTGTGTGTGTGTGTGTGTGTGTGTGTGTGTGTGTGTGTGTGTGTGTGTGTGTGTGTGTGTGTGTGTGTGTGTGTGTGTGTGTGTGTGTGTGTGTGTGTGTGTGTGTGTGTGTGTGTGTGTGTGTGTGTGTGTGTGTTGTGGTTAGTAATTATGCAAGGTAGGAGCTAATAACTGTGTCACATGAAGTTAATTACATAAGTGTCAAGTAATACTATTCGTCCTATAGGTCTTCCGTGTCGTGGTTCCCCCTAGTGATGATGATGATGATGTGATGATGATGATGATGATGATGATTGATGACAGACGTGTGAATGGAATAACTCCACTCACTCCCTTCCTCACTTCACTCCCTCTACTTTATTTCTTCATTCCATTACTTCTTTGCACTCATTCACTCACCCATTCATTTACTTGCCTCCCTCTTCGTTCGTTCCATCTATTCCCTTCTTCGTCTTTCCTTAACCCTTACAATTCCCTTCACTAACTCCTAACTCTTGTCTCTCTCCCTTGCACATCATCCGTTATTCCTCCTTGCCTTCTCTCTCTTCTTCCTTCACCTCCTCATTCCCTTATAAGTCCATCTCTCTTCTCTTGGCGTTCTCCTCCTCCCATCTTTATTCTCTTACCTACCCTATCTTCCTCTCCCTCTCTTCGACAGGGACATCAATTTTCACTCTATATTTTCTTTACCTTCAAGCTGCTTCCTATATCCTTCCAGTGAAGAAAAGGCGACATTGCAACACCTTATACAACATCTCTACGACTGACCTGACACAGACCTTAGTAGTGGTGGTGTTGGGTGGTGGTGGTGGTAGTGGTAAGGGTGGTGGTGGTGTTGGGTGGTGGTGGTGGTAGTGGTAAGGGTGGTGGTGGTGTTGGGTGGAGGTGGTGGTAGTGGTGAGGGTGGTGGTGGTGTTGGGTGGTGATGGTGGTGGTAGTGGTGAGGGTGGTGGTGGTGTTGGGTGGTGATGGTGGTAGTGGTGAGGGTGGTGGTGGTGTTGGGTGGTGATGGTGGTGGTAGTGGTGAGGGTGGTGGTGGTGTTGGATATTAGTGGTGGTGGTGGTGGTTGTGAGGGTGGTGGTGGTGTTGGGTGGTGGTGTTGGTGCTGCAGACACCCTCCAACCTTCCCTGCTGTCTAGGAAAGTTACGCTTGTTGAAGGCAATAACCGAGTAGCTGTGCACGTGTCTGTGGCGACACGCTTGCATCCTGTCATTTTCACCCGTCCCTCGCTTAGCTAACCTCTCCTCCTTCCCCTCGCACCCTCCCCTCATTCAGCTGTCCTTTTTGCTTCCTCTCATACGTCTCTTTTTTCCCCTTCGTCATCCTTTCCTTCTTCACGCGTGTGGCTAAGATCCTAACACTCTTGTGATTTGCCTTTTGCTTTTATGTGGTTAAAAGGCTGTATAAAGATGACAGCTATAGTAAAAACAAATGTATATATATATACATGAAAAAATATATATAAATACAGAATAACAGATAAATATATGTTTAGTTGGTGTGTGTGTGTGTGTGTGTGTGTGTGTGTGTGTGTGCGTGTGTGTGTGTGTGTGTGTGTGTGTGTGTGTGTGTGTGTGTGTGTGTGTGTGTGTGTGTGTGTGTGTGTGTGTGTATTCATCTAGTTAGTTGTATTCATCTAGTTGTATTTTACAGGGTCAGAGCAATGCTCGTGTGGCCCCGTCTCCATATCAACATTTTTATCATTCATCCTTAGTGCTTTGTGTTGGCCGAAGCCAGCACCCCGAAGAGCAGGTCACAAACTCCGGCTAACACCCGGTACCCATTCACTGCTGGGTGGACAGGGGCTCCGGTTTTAAGGAAACAACCCATCTGTTTCCGCTCCGCCCGGGGATCGAACCCGGGACTTCTCGGTTGTGAACCGAGCGTGCTTCTTCTGCACCATGGAGTACCCATGGAGAGTGTGTGTGTGTGTGTGTGTGTGTGTGTGTGTGTGTGTGTGTGTGTGTGTGTGTGTGTGTGTGTGTGTGTGTGTGTGTGTGTGTGTGTGTGTGTGTGTGTGTGTGTGTGTGTGTGTGTGTGTGTGTGTGTGTGTGTGGTTGTGTGGGTGTGTGCGTGTGTGTGGGTGTAAGAAATTCAAGCATTTACGTACAGATTCACAAATACACACATATCATTACCAACAGCCTTGCTTGTAAATAAAAAAAGTTTGCCTGCAACGGTAACGAGCTATTATGCAAACGTTAAAGTGCTCTCGTTTACCATTCATTTCTCCTTCACGTGTGACTGAAAAGAGAACAAGTTGGAATCAGGAGTGGCCTGCAAGGAAGTGTTTGATGGTGGGTGGAAGGGTACGACCTCGACATTACCGGAATCAGGTCACCTATTTCATCTCTTTCAGTAACATGAGATGCATTTACGCATAACTCTTTTCCTCATTCCTGTGGTGCCATCTGCCCATACCATTCATCACTAGATTAAATGAGAGGTTTACATGAATGAAAACACAGTAAGGAAGTGGCGGTAAAGAAACTAAAAACTTACTAAAGAGGTTAACATGAACATATTTTCTTATCTTATATTATTTTGTTCAGTTCTTGAGCATAAAATCCTTTGTGTGTGAGACTCTTCTATGCAAACAGAATGCCTGTAAAAGCGTAAAACGGAAAACAACTTTACAACATCGTTAAAATGAAACTTCTGTCAGTCTTTGTCCTGACACGAGAGTCTTGTCATAAAGAGGCAATGTTTTGGGTGATATTCCATTATGTTTATCGTAAAAAAGATCGCCGTCTTCTCACACCAATTTCTTCAGAATCCAAAACAGATCTGTGCTGCGAGCTTAAAATATATTCTCATAACGAAAAAACTTATTTTATATAAATATTCATGTTCATTCAGCTCATTACCTAAATCAAACTTACAAAATTCGACGGCATTTTGTGAGTAACAAATAACGCTGCTAAAATACCACAGTCTTCCATTCCTTTACCAAATACGAGCGTTAAGAAAACTCAAAGGAGATTTTTCCCGGTAGAATGTTCCATTAGAGCGCAGGTGACGTGGAGACTCGGTAATTAGCAGGTCAAAGGGATTCCCATCGTCCTCATACAAAGGTGAAACGCCCGCCCCCCCCCTGCCATCGCGTGAACTGTGTGTGTGTGTGTGTGTGTGTGTGTGTGTGTGTGTTTTGTGTGTGTGTGTGTGTGTGTGTGTGTGTGTGTGTGTGTGTGTGTGTGTGTGTGTGTGTGTGTGTGTGTGTGTGTGTGGCTAAGCTATTTTTCATTCAAGAATGGTTGTTTTTGATGAAGAAAAAAAATATCTAAAGTCAAGAGAACTGCAAAAAGAAAAAAAATCCTTATTACAAGGTTTTAAAGTTCTAAAAATAACACAGTAAACACACACACACACACACATACACACACGCACGCTCTCTCTCTCAAAAAAAAAAAAAAAGGTAAAGGAGAGAGAGAGAGAGAGAGAGAGAGAGAGAGAGAGAGAGAGAGAGAGAGAGAGAGAGAGAGAGAGAGAGAGAGAGAGAGAGAGAGAGAGAGAGAGAGAGAGAGAGAGAGAGAGAGAGAAGAGAGAGAGAGAGAGAGAGAGAGAGAGAGAGAGAGAGAGAGAGAGAGAGAAGAGAGAGAGAGAGAGAGAGAGAGAGAGAGAGAGAGAGAGAGAGAGAGAGAGAGAGAGAGAGAGAGAGAGAGAGAAATTACCCAAGTTTGCTACGATAAGATGGGAGGCGCATTCTGCGTATTAGTGGGAGACCTAATTTCCCTTCTGATTATTGAGTCCCCAACGAAGGAAATTACTCCCTGAATAATGCAACAAGGCAGCTGTTGATGTTCGTGTGTGTGTGTGTGTGTGTGTGTGTGTGTGTGTGTGTGTGTGTGTGTGTGTGTGTGTGTGTGTGTGTGTGTGTGTGTGTGTGTGTGTGTGTGTGTGTGTGTGTGTGTGTGTGTGTGTGTGTGTGTGTGTGTGTGTGTGTGTGTGTGTGTGTGTGTGTGTGTGTGTGTGTGTGTGTGTGTGTGTGTGTGTGTGTGTGTGTGTGTGTGTTGTGTGTGTGTTGTGTGTGTGTGTGTGTGTGTGTGTGTGTGTGTGTGGTGTGTGTGTGTGTGTGTTTTGTGGTGTGTTGTGTGTGTGTGTGTGTTGTGTGTTGTGTGTGTGTGTGTGTGTGTGTGTGTGTGTGTGTGTGTGTGTGTGTGTGTGTGTGTGTGTGTGTGTGTGTGTGTGTGTGTGTGTGTGTGTGTGTGTGTGTGTGTGTGTGTGTGTGTGTGTGTGTGTGTGTGTGTGTGTGTGTGTGTGTGTGTGTGTGTGTGTGTGTGTGTGTGTGTGTGTGTGTGTGTTGTGGTGGTGTGTGTGTGTGTGTGTGTGTGTGTGTGCGTGAATATATGCAAAAGAAGAGAAGAGAAAAAGCACGTAGCTACAAACTTTCACACTAATTAAATGGGTACAAGAAAAGATTGAATCACAGAGCGTGGTTCGGCATGGCGGCGAGGTAATCCTGACACAAAGGGAGGCAAGGGCATCAGGGATCAGACAAGACCAAATTACATTAGGCCAAATTGTAAAGGATCATCAAACGCGAGAAAATGCAACATTCTCTCGTTCCACTAATGCACTTAGCTGTCCATCAGTAACCATCACACTTATGTTGCTTCACTCTTCATGCAGCTTTACTTAAAAATTATATCCATACAGATACTTTTCAAAGCCGACGTGAAAGGCATGACATCAAATAATTTGGCATAAAAGGCAATAAAATAAATTATTAGACGTCATTTGGGAGATAAAAGTGTAAACTATCAGTGGGATTAAACAGTAAAATGTCATGAACACACTAATGAAATATCTTTCGTTTGAGTTCGAGTCCTGACAAAGGCGACACCATCATGACCTGCATTAGGATTTTTTGTGTTCATTTCATTCCTGTCACTTATCTGGACATGTCCGGCACAGGTAGCAGCGGATCAGCCCCACACGCAAAACGCTTCCCATTTACAGGGCGGGAAACACTCAAGACCAAAATGACAATAAATCTCCAGCTCGAAACATCATTCTGCAACCAAAAAGTTAAGTAAAATAAATCACACTGTGGTAGATAGCTATTCAAGGGAACACCAAAATATCTTTAAGTACTTTTACTATCATACCTCTCGCACTACTCACCACTACCACCACTTATACTACTACTGCTACCTGTACGACTACTACTACTACTACTACTACTACTACTACTACTACTACTACTACTACTACTACTACTACTACTACTACTACTGCTACCTGTACGACTACTACTACTACTACTACTACTACTACTACTACTACTACTACTACTACTACTACTACTACTACTACTACTACTACTACTACTATACTACTATTACTACTACTACTAGTCATGAAATAAGGACAATGGAATAGGATCAACCGTAAGACAGATGTACTCAAGTCCTGCCCGCTGTGCATCAATATGAACACCAACACTCCCTGTCGTGATCCATGGCCATAACAATCTATCTCCATAACTGGAATATTGAGGCTAGGAACACCAGACAGTCGGGTCGTTACGTTACTTCTGCTAAGTAATCTGTCTCCCAAGTGGTGTACGACCGTGTTACCCTTGCTATGTGTCATCCTTAGGGACCTGCAGCAACGTGACTCGATTTTGAATGGCCTACCTTAGTAAAAAAAAAAAAAGATCTTAGTTCACATTGACAAGGTTTTTTACTTACAAGACTAAATTTTCCTTGTACATTATTTCATATTGTGCCACGGTCCTTCCTCAAGTGATGGTGACATGCGTGCCAACTAAAGATGTGATGAACCAAATTAAACTGACCTCTTAACAAGGCAAGAAGACTAAATTCTCTTAATGATTTCACATTTCTAAGAATTGAAGCTCTAACTGCAATAACATGTGAAAAATCTATTGAAGGAAAACTGTAATGTGAATGAGGAAAAAACAGTTCGCAGTGACTAACACCATTCAGTGTGTAATTAGTTTCTCCTGTTCCACGGTGTATATTTAGCTGATTCAAGTGGATAACTCACTCTAGGAGGAAAAAAAACCTTTGGGTACAGTATAAAGTCAGAGAAAAGAATACAGTATGCAGCGGGAAGCAGAGAACGTTAGTTGAACAAATGAAGAGCGAACAACGTTGTGGCGCAGGAACCACAGTACAGTGTGTTCAAGGCACTTAAACCAAATTTACAACACTCTCTCTCTCTCTCTCTCTCTCTCTCTCTCTCTCTCCCTCTCTCTCTCCTCTCTCTCTCTCTCTCTCTCTCTCTCTCTCTCTCTCTCTCTCTCTCTCTCTCTCTCTCTCTCTCTCTCTCTCTCTCTCTCTCCTCTCTCTTCTCTCTCTCTCTCTCTCTCTCTCTCTCTCTCTCTCTCTCTCTCTCTCTCTCTCTCTCTCTCTTCTCTCTCTCTCTCTCTCTCTCTCTCTCTCTCTCTCTCTCTCTCTCTCTCTCTCTCTCTCTCTCTCTCTCTCTCTCTCTCTCTCTCTCTCTCTCTCTCTTCTCTCCTCTCTCTCTCTCTCTCTCTCTCTCTCTCTCTCTCTCTCTCTCTCTCTCTCTCTCTCTCTCTCGTTGACTGTTGGTTGCCTCACGTGACTCACAGTACTTTGCCACACGTCTTGTCTGCATTCTTCTGGTTCTTTCCTTCGCCAAATAGACAGCACGCACGAGACACACCTACCGCGCCTTACTGAGACATAACACCATCACTGCGTACATACCACTCACTTCTCGCGCCCTGAGTTGATGCTAGGAGAACCCCTGTTGAGCCCTGTCTCGGTACGCATACGCACTACTCCATCTCGGGCCAGGTATTAGCAGCGAAATGTTCTCAGGATTCCGACAGCGAGTGTGAAGTGTCGGGAGGGAAGCTGGGAGGACGGATAAACTTGTAGGTTCGGGCTCGTGCGACATGATCTGCGTCACTAACCTTCTCTCACTATACGCCGCCGCCTCCTCCTCCTCCTCCTCCTCCTCCTCCACCTCCTTCTCCTTCTCTTTCTCCCCCTCCTCCTCCACCTTCTCCTCCTCCTTCTTCTTCTCCTCCTCCTCCTCTTCCTCCTCCTCCTCCTCCTTCACTTTCTCTTCTAACTCCTCCTCCTAACTCTCGTGTGTGTGTGTGTGTGTGTGTGTATGTGTGTGTGTGTGTGTGTGTGTGTGTGTGTGTGTGTGTGTGTGTGTGTGTGTGTGTGTGTGAGTGTGTGTGCGTTTGTGTATATGTGTGTGTGTGTGTGTGTGTGTGTGTGTGTGTGTGTGTGTGTGTGTGTGTGTGTGTGTGTGTGTGTGTGTGTGTGTCTGTGTGTGCGCGTGTGTGTGTGTGTGTTTTGATGTAAATTATAGCCATGCAAGGAGTCTAGGTCAACTGCGTTAAATCGTGTCTAAAATACGAGCATCATTATTTTCTTAGAATTTCAACGCGACTAAACGAGCTCGGCGTCACGTGACAAACGAGGCAGAGGCGTCTTGCACACTTCTTATCTTCGTTCACTTTTTTTACCTCCCGTGCTGAGATAGCCTTTATCTATGCCATTAATCTAACCTTCCTCCTCTGCCTCTGCTCTCTTTTTCTCATTTTTTTTCATATTTCTACCCATTTACCTTTCCTTCCTTTCTCTCTTTCTTTCGTATGTTCCTCTTCCCTATTTCTTATCTTTTACCTTCCTTCGCTTCCTCTCCTATCGTCTACTCTCTCGTGTCAATTTTTTCTTATATCTTTCTTATCTTTATCTCCTTTCTTCGCATGTTCCTCCTTTCTATTTTCTCTATCTAAAATTCCTTCCCTTCCTTTCCTATCGTCTACTGACTACTCTCTCACGTCAAAATATTTTTTTATCTTCCTTCCCTTTATCTCCTTTCTTCGCATGTTCCTATTTTCTATTTCCTCTCTTTAATATTTCTTCGCTTCCACTCTTTCTGTCTATTTTCTCGTGTCAGCCTAGATGTATACCCCCTCCCTCCGTCGTTCCTGTCTGAGTCTGTCGGCGTGTGGCTGGTGGCGCGGCGCGGGTTGAGTTAATCACATAATAATAGCCAGTTAGGAGCAACGGGAGCGGCGAGGACGCGGCTGTCTTGGCGTGGTGGTGGTAGATACAAGCCCGTGGCGCCGCTGCCGTGATGGGCCACACACACGAACCAAACAGTGGAAAGCAAAAACGATGTCCAGATTATAAGCGTGTTGATGGGTAGTGGTGGTGAGTCTTACTGATGATGTTTGCTTGTGTGTGTGTGTGTGTGTGTGTGTATTCATCTAGTTGTATTCTACAGGACCAGAGCAACGTTCGTATGGCCCCGTCTCCATATCAACATTTTTATCATTCATCCTTAGTGCTTTGTGTTGGCCGAAGCCATCACCCCGGAGAGCAGGTTACAAACCCCGACTAACACCCGGTACCCATTCACTGCTGGGTGGACAGGGGCTCGGGTTTTAAGGAAACAACCCATCTGTTTCCGCTCCGTCCGGGGATCGAACCCGGGACTTCTCGGTTGTGAACCGAGCGTGCTTCCCCTACACCACGGAGTATCCCTACCGGGTACGGAGTACACCTGGGTACCCGGAGTACCTGTGTGTGTGTGTGTGTGTGTGTGTGTGTGTGTGTGTGTGTGTGTGTGTGTGTGTGTGTGTGTGTGTGTGTGTGTGTGTGTGTGTGTGTGTGTGTGTGTGTGTGTGTGTGTGTGTGTGTGTGTGTGTGTGTGTGTGTGTGTGTGTGTGTGTGTGTGTGTGCGTGTGTGTGTGTGTGTGTGGGGGTAAGAGAAAAAAGCAAGAGAGCCAGACAGGCAAATATAGAAACAAACAAACATACAGACAGGCATAAAATAAGAAAGACAAATTGTTGGCTTTGTCGATAGATATGTATTACTACAATTATATATAATTAAGGCATGCACTGTCTCTAATAATATCCATGTTAAAGTATTGTTGACGTGGCCCGCCCATGACATGACGCCATGCCACGCCCGCGCCCATCTACAACACATACCACGTCATAGATGGCACCACCATACAAAGAGGACAAGGTAACCTCTGTTTGTCGTACAGCCACCCCCTGACGCCCAGCGAGCAGGCAGCCACAACCACAAAGGAACCTCAGAGGAAGTTAGCCTTCGATTCAGTGTGGACGTTGTGTGTGTCGCTCGCTTATGACCATTGAACTCTTTGTGTTGTGGTTATACTTTGTGCAAATTGACTATTATCCAATCGTGCCATAAACAGGCCGATACATGTGTATTATGATTAAACAATAATAATCATATAGCTCTCACACCATCTTTATAATTGCCCTTACGCTCAACGGCTCGATTCTATAACTTATAAAACAAATAAGTAATATGTTAGCACGATAAATTGTCGGCTAACATAAATGGTGGCAGCGGTGGGATGGGCGTCTATGCTGTCGATGGCGCGATGACTCCTACAAGACCACGCCCTGCGTCCTTCCTTGATATATCCACTTTTGATCGTCCACTTGTACTCCACTTTGATTACATCTTTCTTCTTCCAGTATGTGTGGCTCACAAAGTTAATCACCGTTCAGCTAACAGCTTCTTGTTAATAATTATAGTTTTGTTCTGGGGGTTTTTTCCACATATGAATTATATCTATTGATAAATAAAACAAAAACAAAACAAAACTACAATTATTAACAAGAAGCTGTTAGCTGAACAGTGATTAACTTTGTGAACCACACATAATGGAAGAAGAAAGACGTAATCAAATTGGAGTACAAGTGGACGATCAAAAGTGGATATATCAAGGAAGGACGCACGGCGTGGTCTTGTAGGAGTCATCGCGCCATTGACAACATAGACCCCCCCCCCCCGAACACGCGGGAGGCCTAGAGTACGACAGCAGGCCCCCTCCTCCACTTCACATTCAGCGCGCCACACCCCATCCCTGGCTGCACCACAAGGGAGGCCTAACGACACCGCCTTCCCGACCGACCTACCCAGCTGGACTGGATTCAAGAACACATCAACGGCTTAACACTTATATATTTAGGTGAGATAATACATGCACATGAGCTGACACTTCATGGAAATTTAATTAATTACATCACTTAATGACATTAATTTGCTGGTGTAAACATTCATTTCACATTTTTATGGATTAATTATCCATGTGAATTGAAAGAAGACATTTTTTATAAGACAGTTCTAAATTGATTTAATGAAATCTCATCAATACTAAAAAATTGCTATTTGCTTCATTTATAGTAATTTTTAGATATTAACTATCAATATAATATTATAATATATATAGTATATATTATATATATATTTTATATATATATATATTATAATATATATATTATATATATATAATATATTATTATATATATATGTATATATATCTTTTCTCTCTGTAAAATGTACTTTTCAATTTTTGTGATGCAAATACATTCTATGATAAGGCTTGAATGCACCTGAGATTAGTACTTATATCATATTATATTTTATATAATTGCGGTAATCATAATAATTATTATAATTACATTAATTATTATTTTACCTTTATTACGCAATTTATTACTGATGAGAGGTGTTGATTTTAATTTGGAAGAAAGTAGTGAGAGTTCTTGTGTTTTGCGTAGTGGTTCGCAGCACTTTCGTTCATCTGAACCTTCTCTCCCTTCCTTACTTCAACCCCCATTAACAAGCATGTCTCCTCCGACGGGGATATATAGCCCCGCGGCAGGCATTAGTAGTTGTGTTTCTTCAACTCCTCAACCTCAGGCAGCTGGAACAATTAAGTTATTACCTACCAGCGCATCTGTCAGGTTTTTTTCGGGAGTTGATGTCGATGACACAGAAGGAGAATATATTGCCATGTACAAGGACGTAATATTAATTCCTTTATTACTAATGAGTGACAACATTTCATTTGTTCGCTCAAGATTAATTTTACGTTGCCCTCGGACGGATTATTGGGTCTAGCTTTTTTAAAAGCTAACCGGATGATTATATACATATACATCATATACATATACAATATACATTATATACATATATACAATACATATATACATATTGGAGATACCCAGGAGATATCCAGATACAAATACCATAAAATTCTTAGGGAGGAATTTTAAAGCAATGGAACAACCCATTTGCTTAACTTCCCACAATAAGGTAGTTCCTTCTAATGCACCAACCGTTCCTAGTGTTCAGGTTTTTACTGATGAATTAATAGAGGGAACACCGCCTAAATCTGTAACGAATTCGCGCGTAGACTTTGCTCATACCCTGCCTACAAATTGGTGAAGGGAATACAGCCGTCGCTCTTGTTGTTAATGCGACGGGCGGTCCTGTCAAACTTCGACAAGGAGTATATATAAGCCGCGCGTTAGCTTTTGACAGACAGGTAGTGCCAGAACCTTTAGACTTACCTACAAGTATTGTCAGTTCGGTAGCTCCGTCGTCCAGCAACTCAAATTTGGCTCAAGCACAAACGCTTGACTCACTTGTCACAATTGTGGATTATCCCGAGCACAAGGCTTCATTGTTGCAACTGCTTAAGCGGCACCGTGATGTTATAGCTTTGCCCGGAGAACCGTTAGGTTCAACTGATAAAACTAACCACCACATTAAACTTAAATCTGGAACCCATCCTGTGTATATTCCAGCCTATCGTCTACCTCACAGTCAAAGACAAATTGTTGATGAGCAGATTAAAGAAATGTTGCATCAGGGTGTTATCCAACACTCCCGTTCCCCGTGGCACTCGCCTCTATTCCTCGTTCCTAAAAAGGACGGACAGTTTAGACCTGTAATTGATTTCAGGCGAGTGAGTAAATGAAGTCACGGAGGATGATAGATATCCTTTACCTGTCCTAAAAGACTTGTTATTGTCATTAGGACCTGGTAACACTATGTTCAGTAGCCTTGATTTGGTTAGTGGCTACTGGCAGGTGCCTATGGCTCCTGTATCTAGGGAAAAATGTCTATGCTTACCTTGATGATCTTATAATTAGCAGCAAAGACTCTGAGTCTCATTTTGCTAATTTAGAAGCAATGCTCCTAAAGTTGAAAGATGCTGGACTCAAGGCTAAACTGACTAAATGTGAATTCCTTGTCTAAAATCACCTTTTTAGGCCATATAATGGATGGTGATGGAATTCATACAACATATAAAGTTACAAATTTCCCGCAACCTCAGAATGTAGACAATGTCCGTTCTTTCATTGGGTTGTGTGGATA
>JACEEZ010024444.1:35000-40000 GCA_016584305.1 Chionoecetes opilio | reverse complement strand
TCGCCTAAAGGAATCAGTGGGTGACTTTCCCCTCGGCTCAATGGTGCGTCTTAGTGCCTGTGGATGGCCCAAGGAAGTACGTTTGTAACCTAACTAAAGGCTATGCCCGGATACTCTTGCCGGGACACCTTAATCCTATCCTTGAGAACATTAGGCAAGGGTGAAAAGCAATACTAACTAGGGGGGGGGGGGGTGCACTCATTAGAGCGCATACCTCCGCCCGAATATTTCATCAATTGGTTGCCATGGCAACAGTTGTTATTCGATTTCATCCAAAATTAGATCAGTTCTTCCTTATACCAAATAGACTTGGTATACCATGTTTGGTCCAAATCTATTCGTAACTTTTTGAGAAATCCTGTACACTAACAAACAAACAAACAAACAAACAAACAAACAAACAAACAAACAAACAAACATATCGGGGTGAAACATAACCTCCCTCCAACTTGGTTGGCGGAGGTAATGACCTTTGTGCAGTTGGTTATGCTGCTGTTTTACTGTATATATTTTTCTCTATTTTGATATTGACTTTTAAGGTAATTAGTGAGCTTCAACCTTGAGTCCATGCATAGACGACACATAGCAACACCGCATTTAATGTATTTTAAACATTCTTTTATAACATACGATATGGGGATCAACGAGTAACATGTTTATCCTCTTCCAAAAAAAAATATAGCGACTGCACATGCATTAATATTTTGTGATATGTACAGCCGATTATTCTATTGGACATTTTTCATGACTCGCTTGCATATATGTTAAGTTAAGTGAAGCTCAGTTCATTAATTATTTTTCCGGTGAACTTTCGACACAAGCACGGATGGGATACAGACAAGAAAACTCCTCGAGAGCAGGAAAGTGAGTGGCAGAGATGGATTCTTTCCTTCACTCAACTTTTCCCCTAAGCTCATGTTTCAACTTACGGAAACTAAACTTTTTACTTGGAAATCAAAGGAAATTGCCGACCAGGTAGCTTCATTGTCGCAAATTTATATTGAAAAAAAATAAACAGAAGAGAAATCAGCCACGTGCACTATTCATCACCAAATACATGCTATACTACCTAAGTCTAAGTACTGTGCTCAGGTTAAAGCACCTTATTTCCACCCCCGCAAGCGCCAGCACGGTCAACACAAACATTGCTTTCCAAAACAAATCGTGAAAGGCCCCATATAATTCAACATCAGCCCCACGTCATGCGTAATAATTCGCCTAATTTGCATTAATTACCCCCGTGTGGGTTCAAACATGTCACAGATAAAGCCTATGAACGTATTTGTATAAACGGGTCCCGCTGCGGCTGAGTGGCAGCTGGTGACACGCAACGCGAAGCTAAATTATTGTGGATCCTTTCATGTGGAGTGGAAGGGAACGTCCGCCGCAGACAATTTGCTTACCTTGAGCCGGGCAGGTGGAGCACGTCCTCTCTCCACTTTGTCACGCCTCGCTGAAACCAAAAAGACACATTTACTTTAATATTTTTTCTGTTTTCGTACATTTACGTGAATATTGGAAAACTACTATGTAAGGTTCATTTTATCAATATCTAAAGATGGTATAGAAGACACACGAATAGCAAAACACATTAACACATAAGATAAAGTAGTTGTCAGAAAATAAGCAAACAGAGTTACGGAGAATCAAGCTGATAAGTGAAAACATACAAGTTACCAGAACGTTTAAAGTCTAAATGGAATCGACTCAGGATGGTAAATTGAAGCATGCGAAGCGAGGCACTTGAATCCCGGCCAAACGGCTGCTCAGTCCTGCCTCCGTGAAAGCATCAGAGACAAGTTTGAAGTCTGCTTCGGGATTGATTTATACTCCAAACCTTAATTCGGCTTCAAACGGAGGGAACCAACAAAGACTGAAACTTGATATGTCGCTTGGAAACATTAGCTTCCCTCCTCCAGTGTTTACATTAGTGAGTGAAGGAAAAATATACCCCAATCTTGCATCAGAAACGAATAAAACCTGAATCACTAAAGAGAAACGAGCTGAAACACGAGGTAAAGCGTGTGGATCGACGAGGAAGAGATCTCCGCTGCTTGCAGAGTATGGCAGGAGAGTGGAAGGCAGCGGTTACGTGTTGGCTTGATGGGGGGGCGAGTGTAGGGGAGAGCGGGGCAGGTTGCATCGAGGGTAGGTTGCATCATTGCCTCTAACTCGCATTAACTTTTTTTATTATTATTATTGTTGCAGTTGTAGTAGCAGTAGTTTATTGTAGCAGTAGTAGTAGTAGTATTAAGACGATGTACGTGTGATAATATGCGAGTTAGAGGCAATGATGCAACCTACCCTCGATGCAACCTGCCCCGCTCTCCCCTATCTTTTCCCCTTAGCTTTTATGCAAACATCACACCAATAGTATCCCGCATAACGTCTTTCTTTCTACTTAGATAAAAAGGAAAAGCGGTATGTACAGCAGCTATCCGTGTTCTTGACTGCGCTCAAAGACACAGCCAGCCCGCTCATGGCAGCCTTAACAGCCCTGGGAGGCACCGCGCCACCTGCACCTCAGGATCCAAGCCGAAGTGGGCCTGGCGTCGAAGGTTCCTCTGATGGCGGTTTGCACTCTCCCCGTCGGATACCAACCTACATATGAAGCTTTCCCGCCCGTCTCAGACACACACACACCTGAACCTCACCAACCTGACGGCACCTGCGAGCACCTGAGAGCCTACAAGCACCTGGGCCGACCCTTCGTGCTCACCAGTGTCCGTACAGTCGCCCATACAGAGAACCATTTACTCTAGTTGCACTCCAGCACGCAGACCCGCTGCACCAAAGGATATACAAGCTTATTAAAGCGTCTTCCAGGAAGCCACTGTCACGGGAGGCCGCTTGCCTTTCTGCCTCCCTGCTTGTCGAGGGAAATTTTAATGCCCGGGGAGGAAACATAAGAGCGAGTCATGTATCAGGGCGTAAAAATAGGCTGTAATGAAGTTCAGAGGTGGATAGTGTTGTGCACGTGCTGTCTTTCTCTTTTTTTTTACTCTCTCTCTCTCTCTCTCTCTCTCTCTCTCTCTCTCTCTCTCTCTCTCTCTCTCTCTCTCTCTCTCTCTCTCTCTCTCTCTCTCTCTCTCTCTCTCTCTCTCTCTCTCTCTCTCTCTCTCTCTCTCTCTCTCTCTCTCTCTCTCTCTCTCTCTCTCTCTCTCTCTCTCTCTCTCTCTCTCTCTCTCTCTCTCTCTCTCTTTCGTATACACACACACGAAGCATTGTTTCATGCCTTGTTACCTCGAAATGAATAACTCGCTATCACCACCACCACAGCCATTTGTCTTTCTTTGACCTCACGTCAGAGCGATTCTCTTCCTATTTCCTCTTACACTTGTATTTCTATTTCCTCTCATTCCTTCTCTTTCCACACTTTCCGTCCTGTTACTCTTCCCTCCCTTCCCCTCCTCTTCCACAGCACTCTTCCTTGCCTCATTCAAGCACTCGCGACACGATGATTGGAGTCTTTACACAACAATCAAAACCTGTATCATTCACCTTCGATCTTCGCGAGTGTCTAAATATTTTGCTCGATTCTGATCACCGGCCACGTCACAAAATGCCTGAAAGCAACCAAAGACCTTTAAACATCCTCTCCCATCATTTAGAGAGAGAGAGAGAGAGAGAGAGAGAGAGAGAGAGAGAGAGAGAGAGAGAGAGAGAGAGAGAGAGAGAGAGAGAGAGGAGAGAGAGAGAGAGAGAGAGAGAGAGAGAGAGAGAGAGAGAGAGAGAGAGAGAGAGAGAGAGAGAGAGAGAGAGAGAGAGAGAGAGAGAGAGAGAGTTTTTCAGCAGCGAATATTTTCATCCATTGCCATCTACTTCGCGGTCATATTGGCAGGACGGAGCTTTTAACGACAAGCCCTCGAGAGAGCGTTCAAGATTCTCGCCGCGTACCAAAGGAAAGAGAGAGAGAGAGAGAGAGAGAGAGAGAGAGAGAGAGAGAGAGAGAGAGAGAGAGAGAGAGAGAGAGAGAGAGAGAGAGAGAGAGAGAGAGAGAGAGAGAGAGAGAGAGAGAGAGAGAGAGAGAGAGAGAGAGAGACAGAGAAAGGAGGAAGAAGAGAGCACGAGGAGAAGGAGATTAGAGGAGCCAAAAGGGCTTCTCCACCTATACAATACAATGAAAATAATCCTTGACCATTACCAGCTCACAGCGCAGGGTACAAGCAAGCAAACAGTCCACACACACACACACACACACACACACACACACACACACACACACACACACCAATGCAAACATACACACACGTATACAGCATGCAACAAGAACACTAATAGAGGGCTTAGACAAGGTAGTGGGAGAGGGGGAGAAGGGGGACAGGGGTGTTTACTGCATGGTATAGAGGTGTCTGCAGGTCGTGCATGAGTACAGCTGGCAGCACACGACCTTCCTGCGTCATCCAGAGGTAATTGTATCGTCGGCACGTGTCCCCAGAGGCCCGTCAGTGGCTGTCACTCAGAGAATCGTGGCTTTCATTAAGGGCGATGCGTGGGAGAACTGCGGCAGAAGATGACTTTTTAATCCAACGGTGTAATTAGGATGCAAACCAGGTAAGGAGGCGAGGGCGTGGATGCTGCAGACGGCGATGCAGGGGAAAAGGAAACAAAATAGTCAGCTGTAACGTAATTCACATATGAAATTTAAATAATTAAGTTATTTGCATACTAATCACTCATCGAGGGCAAACAATATGAACAAAGGTAGGCGTCAACAAAGAAAAAAAAAAGACAATTTACCATGTGTATTTAAGCGAATTAGTTCAATTACCTGAGTTCCAAATTAAGCTTCCAGTATTACAACGTTCGCTCACGCCTGCCACGAATGCAAGCTTTGTTCCAGATACCTTGTTTGAAGTAAGTCCGCACACGCGCACACACACGCACATGCACACGCACGCACACACACACACACACACACACACACATACACACACACACACACACACACGCACACACACACACACACACACATACACATACACACACACACACACACA
>JACEEZ010024444.1:27500-30000 GCA_016584305.1 Chionoecetes opilio | reverse complement strand
GTCCCCTGGCCCTCCAACCCTCCATTCTGACCTCCACCTATGGCAAAACCCCGTCAGCCATCCACCTCTACCTCAAAATATTCATCCTCACCCCTAGTAACCTCTTAATCTCACCCTTTCCAACCTCAACCCTCACAACCTCTCCTCTTCCCCCCAACACCCCACCCCATCATCACTATCACCGGTTCCACCCAACTCCAAACAAGCAAAAACCTCACACCTTAAATCAACCACACCACGCCCCTTTTTTTCAGCCGCGTCCCGCCACAAATTGCCGGGGAGCGCAAAACCCTCTCTCCGCGCCGCTAGGCAATCCGCCACTCAAGAGTTCAGCCTCATTCCAGGGCAGTGATGTCTTTATGACGAAATTACACATGTTCTTAGATGATGAGGATGACAGATAGGGTTATGTACTCTCTCCTAAACACGTGCTGCCCTTTAAGATTGTTTGTTTAGCCCTCAAGCGACCTCGTGCCACGATGATTAAGCTGTTTTGGCCCAACAAACGCTCCCCCTCTCCCCCCCCCCACATGCCTTCAAAGCTGCTCCCTGGATCTCACAAATATTCAGGAAACAAAAAAAAAAGGTTATTCACTTCCTATCATTAATTAATTCCTAGCATTACTAACTGTTCCTCTCCCATTTAATTTGTTTCTCGTTTTCTAAATATCTTCCCAAATCAAGGATTATATTATTTACCCCACATCTAACTTGCAGCTTGGTTATCCCAGGGGAAGGAGGGAAGAGGGGGGAAGGGGGGACGGTCTGCTTCTCGCCTCTCCTCTTCCTGCTAACTCGATGAAACTTCTTAATGACATCCAAACCCCCGGCAGTGTTTTTTTTTTTCCTTCCACATATTCTTTCTTCCCTCAACTTTTCAACTCTCCTCTCGTGCCGTCCTCCAACGAGAAAGAAAGATTAACCACCAGAGAAAGAAAGAAAGAAAGATAGAGATAGAGAGATAGAGAGAGAAACACACACACACACACACACCACACACACACACACACACACACACACGAAGAAAACAAAGAGATAGAGAGCAGGAAAGACAAAAGACTTTAATCTCGCTTGATCGTTCTCCTCCAACCCTTGTCGCCCATTGGCAGTGCTTTCGCCCCTATCACTGGCCACCTAACATCATGTCTTTCTCTTTCTTTCAACACATAAGGAAAAAAGAATGAAATTAAACGATAGAACATCACTCTTCATCCTATCTCACACAATCAGCTCAACAAAGACCACATCAGATCATTCCCCTTCCATCTTCTTTTTCTTCCTCCTCCTCCTTATCCTCCCCTCTTCCTCCACCTCATCCTTCTCCTTATCCTCCTCCTCCTCCTTATCCTCCTCCTGCTCCTCCTCCTTATCCTCCCCTCCTCCTCTCGGCTATCATCCAAAACCATCTTTGTCGCTTCATCAACTTGCTGAGACCGCTCTCCGGGGGATATTGTAAAGAAAAGATATATATCTATTTTATGGACGGTTATTGTATTTCAAGGTTACTCGGCTATTGTTGAGAGGAAATACGTAGAGATGCGTTGTGTATAAGTATTCTGTATAAACTGTTATGCTTATGTATATTCCTGGAGCAGTGTATGATGTAAGTGTATGAGTAAGTAGTATGTAAGTAATATAAGTAAGTAAGTAATATAAGTAAAATGAGTAAGGAGTGTGATAGATAGTGAAGCAAGATGTATGGAGAAAAAGAAAGCTTATCATTATCTGAGTGTATAACTTGTAGTAAAAGAAGTCTTATGTACGATATCTGATTCTAGTGTATTTGGGGTATTAAGGAAAGATATGGTGTTAGGTAAGTCTTCCCAGGTACTAGTATATGGTGATTACAGGTATGGTGTCTACTGAGCTACGGGCACGATAAGACACGGGTGAAAAGGTATAGGGTGATATAACCAAACCTGACCTAAACTTAACCTAACCTAGACTAAGATAAGAAGCCACGTGGTGCTGAGGAAGGGGAACATATGTTAGAAGTCAAAAAGAAAGTGTTCAGAAGAGGTGAGGAATATGTGTTATAATAAGAAACAAGTGTGTAGTGTTGAATGATATGTGATGAAGAGGAAATAGAGGTGTGTTGAGGTGAGAACAGGGGTTGGGTGTGTGATGAAGACAGGTGTGTGTGGTGCGTGCGTCGGGGCAGGTGGTAACACAGTTGGTAACGAGGCTAAGCATAACAGTTTTGCAGTGACTGAAAAACTGCCGTGAATTCCCGTCATTTATGAGATTTATACTGCATGAGCGCAATTTGCAGGGGAGAGAGAGAGAGAGAGAGAGAGAGAGAGAGAGAGAGAGAGAGAGAGAGAGAGAGAGAGAGAGAGAGAGAGAGAGAGAGAGAGAGAGAGAGAGAGAGAGAGAGAGAGAGAGAGAGAGAGAGAGAGAGAGAGAGAGAGAGAGAGAGAGAGAGAGAGAGAGAGAGAGAGAGAGAGAGAGAGAGAGACAGACAGATTATTATTATTATTAGTTTATTGACAAAAGTTTC
>JACEEZ010024444.1:5000-25000 GCA_016584305.1 Chionoecetes opilio | reverse complement strand
TCACCCATTACCCATCACCCCCCACCCATTCACTCACCCATTACCCATCACCACACACCCATTCACTCACCCATTACCCATCACCCCCCCACCCATTCACTCACCCCCCACCCATTCACTTACCCATTACCCATCACCACACACCCATTCACTCACCCATTACCCATCACCCCCCACCCATTCACTCACCCATTACCCATCACCACACACCCATTCACTCACCCATTACCCATCACCCCCCACCCATTCACTCACCTATTACCCATCACCACACACCATTCACTCACCCATTACCCATCACCCCCCACCTATCCCTCACCCATCACCCGTCACCCCCAACCCATCACCCCCCACCCATTCACTCACCCATCACCCCACACCCATTACCCATCACCCCACCCATTCACTCACCCATTACCCATCACCCTACATCAAGGCTTCCTCAATTCTCGCAACCCACTTTTGTTTTCACAATTCTCGCTAATAGGCTGCTAAAAAAAAAAAAAAAAAAAGTGATCGGATCATCTCATAAGTGGGCTTATGACCTTCCCCTGGTCAACCTGATTCCAAAAATGTGCCATATGAGGTGTTTGCGCCACGGGGAGCGCAACCTATACCACACACACACACACACACACACACACAGACAGACAGACAGACAGACAGACAGACACACTTTCGCTTATATTATTATAGATAATTTGTCCATCTAAATTCTCATATAAATTCATACCTATTGTACAGGTTTTGTATTGTCTTCTCATTTTCTACATCAAATCGCAATGGCTGACTCTCATAAAAAAAAATCACCCACGTATTATTCACCCTCAGTTTCAGGTTGACTGTCGTATAATTTCTATTTACTTCACACCATTGAGCTTGTGTCTGAAAAAAACAGGAAGCTGTAAAAACAAATGATGTGTGAAATGGCGTAGTGTCGTGCTGCAATGAGTAAAAAAGTAACACTGTAACAAAAACAACAATATCCACGACTGACTCACAAATCGTTCGAGGCAAAATTTTCAGCTAGACAAACTGCAGCTTAGATTTATACACATTCTCCCTCCTGCTTTGCGTTACGTCTGCTTGTACACACTATCCTTTTTTCTATTTTTATCACGTCTCTCTCTCTCTCTCTCTCTCTCTCTCTCTCTCTCTCTCTCTCTCTCTCTCTCTCTCCCCTCTCTCTCTCTCTCTCTCTGTCTCTTCCCCTCTCTCTCTTCTCTCTCTCTCTCTCTCCTCTCTCTCTCTCTCCTCTCTTTTCTCTCTCTCTCTCTCTCTCTCTCTCTCTCTCTCTCTCTCTCTCTCTCTCTCTCTCTCTCTCCACTTCATTTTTCCCCAGTATTATGATTACGAGGAATCTGTGATATTCAACAATGGACAGGAAAATACTTGACATACTTACAAAACTGACATGCGTAGAGGAAGAAAATTTTAATAGAAAGCATAAGTTTGTAAATAATTTTCTGTGAGATTTCTTTTTCGCGATATATTGGTTGTACATTATAACATCAATTCATACTCATCATAAACAAGTCCTTTCCTTACGTATACATTCCTTACACAGAGCTATAATCCCCTTATGTATGTACTAGCCGCAAAGCCGCCCTCAGGGCGGACTTTTTGGCTAGCTCCTGCGGAGGGCTATTGGTGGTGGGCCTTCGGCCCACCACCTGTGTTTGGTGGGCCTTCGGCCCACCAAACACGGACTCTCCAGATAGCCCCTTCTAACTTTCCTGAAATCATGGATGTAGAAATGTATGTATTACCCCCCCCCATTCACTCACCCATTACCCATCACCCCCCACCCATTCACTCACCCATTACCCATCACCCCCCACCCATTCACTCACCCATTACCCATCACCACACACCCATTCACTCACCCATTACCCATCACCTATTCCCTCACCCATCACCCATAACCCCCAACCCATCACCCCCCACCCATTCACTCACCCATCACCCATCACCCCACCCATTCACTCACCCATTACCCATCACCCTACATCAAGGTTTCCTCAATTCTCGCAACCCACTTTTTTTTCACAATTATCGCTAATAGGCTGCTAAAAAAAAAAAAAAAGTGATCGGATCATCTCATAATTGGGCTTAAAACCTTCCCCTGGTCAACCCGGTTCCAAAAATGTGCCATATGAGGTGATTGCGCCACGGGGGGCGGAACCTATACCAGACACACACACACACACACACACACACACAGACAGACAGACAGACAGACACACTTTCGCTTATATTTACCATTACCCATCACCCCCCATCTATTCCCTCACCCATCACCCATCACCCCCAACCCATCACCCCCACCCATTCACTCACCCATCACCCCACACCCATTACCCATCACCCCACCCATTCACTCACCCATTACCCATCACCCTACATCAAGGTTTCCTTAATTCTCGCAACCCACTTTTTTTCACAATTATCGCTAATAGGCTGCTAAAAAAAAAAAAAAAAGAAGTGATCGGATCATCTCATAATTGGGCTTAAAACCTTCCCCTGGTCAACCCGGTTCCAGAAATGTGCCATATGAGGTGATTGCGCCACGGGGGGCGGAACCTATACCAGACACACACACACACACACACACACACACACACACAGACAGACAGACAGACAGACACACTTTCGCTTATATTTACCATTACCCATCACCCCCCACCTATTCCCTCACCCATCACCCATCACCCCCAACCCATCACCCCCACCCATTCACTCACCCATCACCCCCCCCCCATTACCCATCACCCCACACCCATTACCCATCACCCCACACCCATTACCCATCACCCCCACCCATTCATCACCCATTACTCCCATCACCCTACATCAAGGTTTCCTCAATTCTCGCAACCCACTTTTTTTTCACAATTATCGCTAATAGGCTGCTAAAAAAAAAAAAAAAAAAAAAGTGATCGAATCATCTCATAAGTGGGCGTATGACCTTCCCCTGGTCAACCCGGTTCCAAAAATGTGCCATATGAGGTGATTGCGCCACGGGGGGCGGAACCTATACCACACACACACACACACACACACACACACACAGACAGACAGACAGACAGACAGACAGACAGACAGACAGACAGACAGACAGACAGACAGACAGACACACTTTCGCTTATATTATTATAGATGTATGTATATATGTATACTTCTATAAACATTTCCTGAATTTCTGTATTTATTGTTTTCTTTACTTAATGCAGTATTTAAGGTAGCCATTGCCTTATTTTGCTGTAAATTCTGCATTTTTTCTTGCCAATCTGCTAAGCCCTGAGCCTCACTGCCCTCCATCGAGTCCCCTTCACCCTGATCAACGCCACACCACTGCATTTGTGCAGGATTTAAGGACAAAGGAAATTTTAATCATGCTCGTTTTTAAATCTATCACATTTCTGCTCTGCCGGAAAAAGAACAAAAACAATTTATGAAACGACATTTAGCTAGTTTTTTTTTTTTTTAGTTTAAAGAAAAAGAATATATAACTATAATTAATCTCCACAGCGAGGGTTGATCGGATGAGAATATTGTTATATGAAAACTAGGAGAGGAAATTGTTACCGTCATTTTACCCATTCACGCCCAGAAATTTCCTTTGCTATATGAAATCGTCTGTTTTTAACCATCAGATTACAAAAAGCAACTTAATATACCACAGTAGCTAGTGGACAAGGATACTAAACAGGTCATATCTATGAAATATTGCTTATATTCATTAAAATCGTCTAATGGTACCCAAATTACAATGGAAATTACGTTCTGGGCCTCAAGGGTTAAATATGAAGAAATTGACAGGTTTGCGGATGACAGTGTGATAAATAAACTACAACAAACAACACTTTTGTGCATCTCATTTTCTTATTTATGTTACACTAATTAAGTCACATTTGTGTATTCGTTATTATCATTATTGCTCATATTATTATTGAATAGTCTATGCATTTTCAGTTATTATGATCATTTTTATCTTTGCCATCATTGCTATAATCATTATCATTATATATATATATATATTATCGTTGCTATTACCAGTTTTATTATTATCAGCCAATATCATCCAGCGTGCGGTTTTTTTATAATGTTAATGTTGCCGATTCAATAATGTTATAATGTTGAGAATACTCGCGTAAATATAATGAAAAACACACACACACACACACACACACACACACACACACACACACACACACACACACACACACACACACACACACACACACACACACACACACACACACACACACACACACACACACACACACACACACACACACACACACACACAAGCACAAACAAACAAACACAATCCAGTTAAAGCGGTGATTTTTATTTCACATCAGAACGGGGCAGCAGATTTTTTTATGAAAATTAAAAAGAAAGTTATCTATATGTAAATGTCTGAGCCTCTTTTCTATGAACAACATTTTATCCATCAAAATCTAAATTACGGACAAAGATACTACTGGATTTCCTCCCTCCGTTCCTCCCTCCTGTTTTTTATTTCAATACCTCACCCCTACCTCCCTCCCTCCCTCTATACCTCTCCCCTACCTCCCTCCCTCCCTGTATACCTCTCCCCTACCTCCCTCCCTCCCTCTATACCTCTCCCCTACCTCCCTCCCTCCCTGTATACCTCTCCCCTACCTCCCTCCCTCCCTCTATACCTCTCCCCTACCTCCCTCCCTCCCTTTATATACCTCTCCCCTACCTCCCTCCCTCTAAAACCTCTCCCCTACCTCCCTCCCTCCCTTTATACCTCTCCCCTACCTCCCTCCCTCCTTCTATACCTCTCCCCTACCTATCCCCCTCCCTCTATACCTCTCCCCTACCTCCCTCCCTCCCTTATACCTCTCCCCTACCTCCCTCCCTCCCTCTATATATCTCCTCTGCCTTCCCTCTCTCCATTTCTCTAACCCTCCCTTTTTACGGCTTCTTTTCTACAACCCTCATTCCTCTCTAAACTCTCTCCCTTCCTCCTTCCCTTTAACCCCCCTACCCTTACCTCACGCCCCCTCCCCGCCCCCCCAGCCGGCACGACCCCAGACCATCAGGGTCGTATCTATATTGAAACGACTTTAGACTATTACCGGTCCCGCCATTCGGTTGCCGAAACGCGAGAAAGTCGATTATCCGAGCCAAATGACATCAGATAGTTCCGTACTACGTTGATAAAGTTAGAGTTTACCTTCCCCTATAAGTTGAGCGCTGTCTGGTATCTCTCTCTGCTACCTTACTGTCTCCCCCGCTGAGCTCCATTCGACTGCGTTTATTAATTACGAAAGCATGGCACTCATTATCAAAGCTGCAATTTATATCATCATGAGGATCATTTTTTTTGCAAGCGATGGTGCAGCGTAAAACATTTAAAACATTATCTTCATAGCCGGTAATAGTGATAAGACTTGTGTGTATTTCAATGAATAAAACACGCTCTATTCACTATACAAATCCATATCATGATTGCTGTATGAATGGTTCACCACTTATCATTACCTACCTGCGGGGGCCAAGCTTCGCCCCCGCTGCCAACTATTTCGTCAATATTTCTAGGTCTTTCAAATATATATATATTTTTAAATATAATGAAGTATATCTACCTTTTTACATTCCGCTTTGACCCACCTGTATGGTCCTACCTGATGTATATTTCTTTTTGTGGTTACATACGAGATCCAAATATTTACTTTTCTCTATTATATGAGATATGGAAAACTTTAACAGGCAGTCATGGACACATTTTTAATTGTGTGTGTGTGTGTGTGTGTGTGTGTGTGTGTGTGTGTGTGTGTGTGTGTATGTGTGTGTATGTGTGTGTGTGTGTGTGTGTGTATGTGTTTGTGTGTGTATGTGTGTGTATGTGTGTGTGTGTGTGTGTGTGTGTGTGTGTGTGTGTGTGTGTGTGTGTGTTGTGTGTGTGTGTGTGTGTGTGTGTGTGTGTGTGTGTGTGTGTGTGTGTGTGTGTGTGTGTGTGTGTGTGTGTGTGTGTGTGTGTGTGTGTACGAGTGAGCGTGCAACATTCCGTGTGGGGGGACCTTCGCGTGCGTGCAAGTGTGCGAGTTTGTACATTACGCACTGTAATAAAAACCATCAACAGAGCGAACACGAAGACACGGAAGGAGGACACCGCGGGCCACGACGAACCACATGGCGTGTTTGTGCGCACGTGACTTGCCTTCCATGGAAATGACTATGAATAATTAGGAGTATGGGACATTCCTGGACACTGGCGCGATCAGACCACAGACTCGGGCACGCCACCTCCTCCAGGGACACCGAGACATGCAAGCGTGTGCCGGTGTGGTGGTATAGAAGATCCGCCGTGACGATTGGTCCAGCTCATGCTCAGAACTCGGTGTTTTTAAATCTAACCTAACCCATAGCCTTACCTTACCTAACCTACCTAACCTAACCTAAGCTAACCTAACCTAACCTAACCTAACCTAACCTAATCTGACCTACCTAACCTAACCTAACCTAACCTAACCTAACCTAACCTAACCTAACCTAACCTAACCTAACCTAACCTAACCTAACCTAACCTAATCTGACCTACCTAACCTAACATAACATAACATAACATAACATAACATAACATAACATAACATAACATAACATAACCTTACTTACCCTACCTAACCTAACCTAAGCTAATTTACCTAACATAAAATAACATAAAATACCACCCTAGAGCATGATATTTGGTCCGAGTATTAGCCCGCGTCGTCTGTTTGTTTACATCAACCGAGTTCTGAGCATACACTGGACCAACCGTCACGGCGGATCTTATATACCGTCACACCGGGATCCCAGACAGAGCTTGCTGGACACCTTTACTCAACCTTTGTCAAGTGGTAACCTAGTTGTTGGGTCACCGTACGTGCGATCAATGTTATGATGCGTGTATTGCTTTTTTATTATGTGTGAACAAGACGGTGAATGTGAATGTATTGTGTCATGGACGCGTGAGTGTTGTAATCAAGGTCATATCTTACTATCTTAAGGAGCCATTAAATCACGGCTCACCAAGACATAGAGGCAAATACACAGTCATTAATTTAACTATTATCATACCTTTACTATTATATTATCATACCTATACTATTATATTACCATTAAGTTACCTTTACCTTATATATTATCTTTACCTTTATACCTTTTAATGACACTATAAACGCTATAAAGAATACGGTACATTATCGTTCACGGAAAAATACAAACTTAAATTTGTCAAGCTAATGACGACCCTTTGTCACAAAAAGGAAGATAATTACATCAAAGGGAATAACAAGCTACCCTGTATTGCAATAAATGGTAAAAAATGGAAACTTTTGTTTGTCTGGGGCGCAAAGAGACTCATATGGATATTAGAATTTTTAAACCCATTTGTCGGCCCATCCCCCGGTGACGAGCGTAATTCTGGCTAATGCCTTGGGGGGGGGGGAAGGGGGGGGATGAGAGGAGGAGGAGGGGGATGAGAGGTGGAGGAGAAGGGGGGGGATGAGAGGAGGAGGAGGGGGATGAGAGGTGGAGGAGGGGAAGGTGAAGGGGGGAGGGGGATGAGAGGTGGAGGAGGGGAAGGTGAAGGGGGGAGGGGGATGAGAGGTGGAGGAGGGGAAGGTGAAGAGGGGAGGGGGATGAGAGGTGGAGGAGAGGAAGGTGAAGGGGGGAGGGGGATGAGAGGTGGAGGAGGGAAGATGAAGGGGGGAGGGGGATGAGAGGTGGAGGAGGGGAGGAGGGGAGGAATCAGACATGGAGACAAGGAAGAGCAACGCAAAGGAAAGGATGAGGGTGGGAAGGAGACTCCAAAACTCACCATGACATGTGCGACGAAAGAACCTATTGTTATTTTCTATTATTTTTTCAACAAGGACAAAAACCTGATTATTTACTTGAAAAAAAAAAATATCAGCGTGCCCTAAAAAGTGTATACAGTAAGAGTTACAAAAGAGAAGGCTTGATCAGTTCCAAAGGTGTTTTTTGAAAGTTAAAGTCAGATGAAAGAGAGAGAGAGAGAGAGAGAGAGAGAGAGGAGAGAGAGAGAGAGAGAGAGAGAGAGAGAGAGGAGAGAAGAGAGGGAGAGAGAAGAGAGAGGGAGAGAGAGAGAGAGAGAGAGAGAGAGAGAGAGAGGAGAGAGAGAGGAGAGGAGAGAGAGAGAGAGGAAGAGGAGAGAGAGGAGGAGAGAGAGAGAGAGAGAGAGAGAGACCGCAGATCCGCAAAAAGAATTAGGCAATGAAGCAACCAAAAGATAAAGAGGTAAGAATGAAAGTCTCATGAAGGTTCGGAGGAGGAGGAGGAGGAGGAGGGAGGAGGAGGATGGAGGAGGAGGAGAGAGGAGGAGGAGGAGGAGGAGAGGAGGAGGAGGAGGAGGAGGAGAGGAGAGGAGGAGGAGGAGGAGGAGGGAGGAGGAGGGAGGAGGAGGAGGAGGAGGAGGAGGAGGAGGAGAGGGAGGAGGAGGAGGAGGAGGAGGGGATGCGGTGAAAATATGGCAGGTCTTTCATGGTTAATGTAGCTAAAAGGAGACGCAGATGTCAGGTTACGACATGAAAAGAAGAAATTGACTATGACAGTGATGGATGAGCTGCAAGTGGAAAAAGGAAGATAAGAAATAGCCCATTAGGGGGGATATAAAAAGAATACTTACAAAAGGAATGAAAATGAATCTGCACAACTACATTTACTCTTAGAATAAAAAAAGTAACTGTAATGTGTAAAGTATCAAGGAATAGTAACCTTCCGATGAAATAATACAAAAAAACTAATACTGGTAATGCAACAAGTAAGTATAATATAAGTAATATAATAAAAGAAACATTACAGCAGCGATACGAACTCAGGAATAAACTCTGAACCACATTCCCAAGTGTACCAACGCGTATTTTTCAATTAATAGCGCGTAAAATAATGGCCAGGTATCTAGGGACACATTATTACAACCTTTGGTAATACACAACCCTCCCGTCAAAGTGCAATGTATAACTAGTTTTATTTGACCTATATACGAACTATCACATCATTTGATACCATTACGGAGTTCATTGTCCAATAAATGTATGCAGTGTAATAGCAGTATTGACCGCCTACAATAATCATCACGTGCACTACAACAGCCAATCACCTTGCCCCGTCAAACAAAATGGATACATTGTTATACGATTAACCTATAGAATTTTAAACCCCTTGGGAAGTACGCCATCAGAGGCCGCCGTAACATAACAAATTAACAATAACAATAATAACAAAACGCTGTTGGTTAAAACTATATAGTCGCGTTTTTTTATCACTATCTCCCTGTTTGTCTGTCAGTTTGGGTTTTTACTTCTAACACACTTATACTATCGTCATCTTCAGTAACAACTTCACCACTGTTATCACCACACACTAAGGAATGACATGCCCATTAAGCAATCTATTAACATTTTCAAACACGAAAATTAATGGTGCTTAGGATTTGCTTTTAGGATTATATCACGTGTATCTTTAACCCTTCATATTTTTTATTTTCTTATTAGGTCAGGTGATTATGTTCGTACTGAGCTGCAATTAATTATTATCGTACATGGAGCAGCGTGTTGAGCTGATGGCAACGATTTGCTGTATTAATCTATGACGCGCAGTCGTCAATTTCATTTCAATTGAATATGAGTGAGTCACACACGTCACAAAAATCATTGCGTTGACATTACGTTCTACATTTTGCCACATGTTATCTCCATTAGCACTGGCCTATTACTATCACTACTACCACTTCCACTATTACTACGGAGTACTACTACTACTAACGTAACTATCATTTTTACTGATATCATGTGTTGACGCCGTCGGCAAAGCGGCGAGTCCAGAGTTATTATCATTGCTATCACTATCATCATTATTGTTATCAATATGTATTATTATTATTATTATTATTATTATTATTATTATTATTATTATTATTATTATCATGACTATTATCATTATTATTGTTGTTATTGTCATTATTATTCCGAATAACATTATTGTTAGTTATCATTATAATAAATGATGATAATAGTAATGATAATAACTATAATGATATCAGCAGCATTGGCAGTGATAATGTTGCTGTTACACACCAGGTTCCGGAATACACGTGTTCAGTAACAGTTTCCTTTGATGATAAGACCATGACCACCACTGACAAGGCGACGCAGAACGAGCGACGACTGTGTGAGGAAATACAGTTATGATGCTATGAAAGTAAAGCGGCAGAGAGAGAGAGAGAGAAAGAAAGAGAGAGAGAGAAAGAGAGAGTGAAAGAGAGAGACTTTCAGCCTAATGTAGCGACGAGAGATGAGATGTCCAGTCTCTCTCTCTCTCTCTCTCTCTCTCTCTCTCTCTCTCTCTCTCTCTCTCTCTCTCTCTCTCTCTCTCTCTCTCTCTCTCTCTCTCTCTCTCTCTCTCACAAACACACAGAAGGAGAGGAAGGCGAGAAGTGAGGCAAAGAGGAAATCTGCAGGAGTCTCAGACAGAGTTAAAAGGTCACAGACGGCAATCTTTACCTTCCCGTCTCGAGGTGTCGCCGAGGCAGTATTGCAAGGACAAAGTTCTCGTCTCTGCCAACTTGGAGAGCCCTTCAGTCTGACCCGAGCTTCATTATGACGATCCCCCACCGCTTTTCCTTTGATTTCCTGTCCTAAACATTTCCGTCTTCCCACGCCTGCCCCCCCCCCCCCCCCCCCCCCCTCTCTCTCTCTCTCTCTCTCTCTCTCTCTCTCTCTCTCTCTCTCTCTCTCTCTCTCTCTCTCTCTCTCTCTCTCTCTCTCTCTCTCTCTCTCTCTCTCTCTCTCTCTCTTCTCTCTCTCTCCTCTCTTCTCTCTCTCCTCTCTCTCTCTCTCTCTCTCTCTCTCTAATATTTTTTGCTTCCTAGTTCGTCAAAGAAGAACGTTGCTCGTCCCGACAATATTATGTGGAATGGGCGGTCTTATAATTCCTGAAAAATGTGTAATTCCACCAAAAGTGCGCTTTAATTTCAGCAGAAATCTAATTGTTCTCTTATTATAGAATCGTAGAAAATGTGAGCTGTTAAAGGAGTGAATCTTGTGGCTGGTCGATACTCATCTTCAACGAATAAAAAAAGGGTGAAGGAAGGAAGGAGGAAATGAGGCAAGGAAGTAAAAATCCAAAATTGCAGTTTCTTCAGTTATTTCCAGTACGTAAATTCACTAAATATTCATAGAACATGTTCATTCGGTCTTGAAACTCAATAGCTTGGTTAGCGTGATGTAATAATTGGGTTGTTACTAATTGGCCAGATATTTCGTTATTTGGTTTTCAATTAGCTTCGCTGCTTCCCTTTCATGATTTTTTCTTCTTCTATGTACCATAAATACCCCTAATAATGATGATGACAGTAATGACAATTTTAATGATTTCAGGGGGATCATAAACCATCGACAACCAGAAATTATAATACCTCAATTACATTTTTTTTCTTTGTCATAAGGACGTTACACATTCCCCTTTGTCTCGCTGCCTTTTCTTTCCAGCTCACGTATTTCCTCCTCTACAACGTCATCAACCCTTTATTTTATCTATCTATCTAAATTTATACATCTATATTTAACCCTTTTTTTTATTTAATGTCATCCTTCACAAATAGCAACTCTCACATACTTATAGATATACTTAACGTAGCTGCTCATTCCTAACCACCTTAACCTCGTCACCTAAGCTCACCAGTACACGTTACAAAGGTGCATCTAACTAGCCACGATCTCCCGACTCTCACCTGCCACCCCTGGACCCCATGGCCTGCCACGGAAGGAATAAAAGGCAAAAACAATGTTTGCGTGACTCATGCACATTTGTCTTCCTCTTTTATTTCCCGCGGCGAAAGCTTTTCTCGTGCCCGGGGCGGCGATGGAAGAGAACGAGGAGGAGGAGGAGGAGGAGAAGGAAGAGGAGGAGGAGGAGGAAACGGAGGAGAAGTAAGAGGAGGAAGATTACATGGGATTACGTAGGAAGAACAGATACCAGGAGACCCGCCAGTCTATAACGAGGGTATTTGCTGAACTACGTACTACTACTATCAAACTACATGTAAGAGATCAGAATAGCAAAGAACAAGGCTCCCAGAGGAGGAAGAGGAGGAGGTGGTAGTGGAGGTGGCAATAGTGGTGTTCTATGATAGCCTGAATGAGGCAATCAGCATCTAAGTGTTCATTGTTATATTTGTAAGTTCTTTTTGAGGAGGAGGAGGAGGAGAGGAGGAGGAGGAGGAGGAGGAGGAGGAGGAGGAGGAGGAGGAGGAGAGGAGGAGGAGGAAATGACGTGACGAAGATAGCCAAGAAAGAAATTAATGTGAGAGAGAGAGAGAGAGAGAGAGAGAGAGAGAGAGAGAGAGAGAGAGAGAGAGAGAGAGAGAGAGAGAGAGAGGAGAGAGAGAGGAGAAGAGAGAGAGAGGAGAGAGAGAGAGAGAGAGAGAGAGGAGAGGAGAGAGAGAGAGAGAGAGAGAGAGAGAGAGAGAGAGAGAGAGTATACCTTGATGTCTGCGGCGTAGAAGGTGGTGGGAGTAGTGGCAAGGAAAGCCCAATAATACGCAGTCTTTCTGTGCCAGCCTCTCATAAGCCTCTTAGCGGAAGTAGTCGGCGAGCAGCAGACGAGCAACGAATCACCACAGCACACACTTTGGTTTTGCCTCCAAGTGCGAATACAACAATTTACGGGAATAGGAAATAAGCCCCTCCTGTTTTTGGCCTCAACTGCTATTTCTCACATAACCATAACTATCAATAATAATCACTAGTACTCCCCAATCTAAGTTTGATCCAATCACACCATCAAGGTTAGGAATGAACGACCAGGCTGATTATAATTCATGCTCACGTCTCTTTCTTGGCTGCCGTTCAGCTTCTGTTGATGTATATGTGTATCTCTGTCTCAGCTTCCTTCTATACGCATATTCGTACAACCGATGACTAGGAGTAGCTAAAGGAACTGTCTTGGGTTACCGTGCTATTAGTAGAGACCTGTGAGTTCATACATTGTGCAGCATGGACGTAACTTAATGATTTGGTCAATGAATATTTTATAGGTAAGTAAGCGTAGAAGGTCAACTGAGCTGACCTGGTACACTGTGAGAGGAGAGACAGACCGTGAAGTGTTGCGAGCCCAGTGTGGTATGACGGGCATGTCACCGCCGCTACGAAGAGGACATCAGACACTGGCGGCGGTGTTTTATGGCTCCACCAGACAGCTACAGGAAAAAGGGGGTTTCATTGCCTTTTTTTATGGGCCATTCAATCTGTAGCTTCCTGCTTTTATGGCCGAGTTCGACCTCTAAGTAAAAGATTAATATCACTCGAGTAAAGGTTAGAGAGAGCGTGATGCACGTGGGCGAGAGTCGTGATTCTGGGTAAATACAATGTTGTGGTGGTGGGAGCGTTGCGTTGGCTGCATTGCACGGTATCACATATCTCATGTTATTACTGTTATATGATTCCACCTGCGTGTCCATGATAATACAATTGTTTATTCACAAGTTACATACTGGATAAATATATGTAATGTTAAATATATTTCATGAAGTTACAACAGCACTGTCAGATGGCGGCCGAGTCATCATGAATGATGAATGCAGGAAGGGAGGGGCAATGCATTACTCATCCACGACACTTGCCGAGGATTTCTCCAGGCAGCCGCAACGCACACACGATGCAACACATCTACTTTTCTATATTTTCATATTTCCCAGAATCTCACGGCAAGGTAAGCCTCTCCTTAACCTTAAAAGCCGCCTAATATACTCCTCGGCAGCTTTAAGGAGTGTGAGGATGAAGAGATTACACGCATTATACGCTCAACGGCCCGAATAAACCCAGCAATGAGACGGAAAGCATTTCATAACCAAACTTACACCAGGAAGAGGCGACCCACTACTGACCTCACCACTATAGCAGGGACGGTTGATGCTCCCCTACCCCCGCCCCTTCTCCCCCTAACGCCTCCTACCAAACACAGGAATTGGTAACTAATTGACCAAGCTAGACGTGGCCTACACAAAGAAAGACAGATCGATTAGCGGTACAGGGGTCTGATTACCAAAGAAGCGAACGATTATTGGCACAAGGGAGTTAATCATTAAAGGAAGATCTACTGTTACCTTTGAAGTTCAAATACCTGTGTATCATCATTCCTTAATTAATGTGATACATCGCTATCAAATATTGAGTCAGAGATCGACCTTTGTCTTCCCACATGATTTTCTACTAAACTAAACTCGCAAAGTACATATTATATCCTATATTACGTTGACCGAGAAAAAAATGGCACTTTAAAATATATTTCTTCACAATATTACAAATGCAGAGATAGAGTTTCAGAACCAAAAATACAACATCAATTTTAAGTAAGATCAATATAAAATACAGTATCAATGAAATAAATTGAGAATGCTGAATGCACTTTCCACTGCTTAGGCGCAACAAAAGATCAGTGGAATCGAAATTAACATCACTTGCATTTTATAATAATTTTTTTAATCTTTATCATTAAAATAACATTCTCTCTCTCTCTCTCTCTCTCTCTCTCTCTCTTTTCTCTCTCTCTCCTCTTTCTTCTCTCTCTCTTTTCTCTCTCTTCTCTCTCTCTCTCTCTCTCTCTCTCTCTCTCTTCTCTCTCTCTCTCTTCCTCTCTCTCTCTCTCTCTCTCTTCTCTCTCTCTCTCTCTTCCTTCTCCTCTCTCTCTCCTCCTCTCTCTCTCTCTCCTTCTCTCTCTCCTCTCTTCTTTTATTAATATATATATATATATATATATTTTAAACTTTTGGTTTTCTCAAAGGCGATCATTTTTGTATATGTCTGCAAAAAACGTCGTTTTATGCCAGAAAATGATTGGTTAATGACCCGACATTATGAAGGAAAGGAGGGGGGAGGAGGAGGAGGAGGAGGATTACATGGATTTTACATAGGAGTAACAGAACCAGGAGCCCTTTTGGGTTTCCCATAGCGAGGGTATCTGCTGAAAACATACTACTAACTATCAAATTTTGTAAAAAAAACCAGTTGGGAAAATGATCCCATGTCCCTAAAGAGGAAGGAAACATGGAAGTTTCATAGTGCAGAATGATAGGTATGAAAAATACTAACTACAACTACCACTACACTACAAACTAATCGATACGGGGGATAGATACGAATTCGCACTATCAATACCCATTTACTTTACAGTGCGCGTCAAGTCTTTTTTGAATGTAGTTTATTGTGTTGGCTCCGACAACATTTGCTGGTAACTTATTCCATCGATCAACGACTCTAACATTGAAATAATTTTTACGGAGATCGGTGATGCAACTTTGGGCCCGTTTAGTTTTTAAACCATTATTTTTTGTTGTCACTTGAGTTGAAAGCTGAATAGGTCCTCTTGATTAATGACATCAAAAACCTTTTAGGATCTTAAAGGTTTCTATCAAGTCCCCACGGATTTACGACCTTTAAGGAAAACATATTAAGTTTCCGCAGTCTCTCTTCAAAAGATGAATTTCGCAGTGATGGAATTGTTTGTTGCTCTTTTTTGCACTGATTCCAATTTGGCTTGATCTTTTACGAAACAGGGCGACCAGAATGAACGGCATATTCCAAGTGCGGCCTAACCAAGGACGTGTATAATTGTGTCATTACTTTCGGAGTTTTATGTTTAAGTTACGTTTAATAAAGCCCAACATCATATTTGCCTTTTTACTGGCAGCTAGGCAATGCGAACTGTTTTCAGTCATTACTGATGATGACACCTAGATCCTTTTCTGCTGTACTTCAGTTAACGATTTATTTTGCATTTGATAGTTATATTTGAGGTTATCGTTGCCTATATGCATTACTTTACATTTATCGAATTGAATTTTAAAAGCCATTTATCACTCCAATCTGATAGTTTGTCGAGATCACTTTGTATGGAGTTCGCAGTTTTCTCTAGTATATGCTTTACCGCCTAATTTGGTGTCATCTGCAAATTTTGATATTTTAGATACAAGTCCGCAGTTCCAGATCGTTGATATATATCAGAAAAAGAGTAGGACCCCAAAACCGAGCCCTGAGGCACCCCACTAGTGACATCTAACCAATCAGATGCCTCACCATTTATTACTACCCGTTGTTACGATTTTAAAGCCAATCGCCATCCATGAACATAATTGCTCTCCTATGCCATGTGCCCTTAGCTTGGTCAACAGTCGCTTATGTGGAACTGTATCGAAAGGCTTTCTGAAAATCAAGGTATATTACATCCGAGGGGAATTTTAGCGTCCCAGTTTGAATAAAGACATTAAAAAAAACGAGTAGGTTTGTTTAAGCAGGATCTCTTATTTCGAAATCCATGCTGGGAGTTTAGTTTGAGTTATTTTTATCGAGAAAAGACACTATTTTATCCCCAATATTTTCTCAAATAGTTTACAATCACGGACGTTAGATAATTGGGCGATAATTTCTTGCGAGGCTTTACTCCCTTTCTTGAATATTGGTGTAAAAATTAGCTATTTCCACATACTAGGAACATTTTTTCACATAGCGATTTATTGAAAATAATTTTTTAATGGGAGCGAAAGTTGACTGTGACATTCGCGAAGAATCGCGGCGAGATTTCGTCCACCCCCACGGATTTTGCTGGGTCAAGTTTTAGCAAATACTTTGATATTTCGTCTACTGTTATCTCTCCTATTACCAGTCTATCCTTTCGAGTCCTGCATACATGTTTACTGGTTCTGGTAATGGAGTTTCGTCTTCTTTAATAAATACCGCAAAAGCATGGAGAAATAAAAGGGAATAAGGCACTGCTAAAGAAAAAAGGAAGAAGGCAACGAGATAGAAAAGAGGAAGAGAAAATAATGAGATAGAAAGAAGGGATAAAGTTTTTGTGTTGCTTTTACTTTTCTTATCCTCTCATCTTCCTTCTTCCTATTTCTTGTTGAGGAGGAGGAGGAGGAGGAGGAGGAGGAGGAGGAAGGAGGAGGAGGAGGAGGAGGAGGAGGAGGAGGAGGAGGAGGAGGAGGAGGAGGAGGAGGAGGAGGAGGAGGAGGAGGAGGAGGAGGAGGAGAAGAGGAACAATAAAATGATATAAACAATGGATAAAAAATATGTATGAAGAGAGAGTGGGAAGTTTAGGGAGGAGGATGAAGTTAGGAAATAAGGAAGGAGAGACAAAACAAGGAAAAAGAAGAGAAAATGTAATGAGTGTTGTAAGTGTGAAATAGAGTAGGGTGGAGGCGGTGAAATATGACTGGTGGAGGGAGGGAGTGGAGGTGGAGGCAAGGAATGTGGGAGTAAGTCATAAGTGGAGATAATTTGTGTAGGAGGCGGATGTGAGGAGAGTTTTAAAAGGGTGAGTCAGTATGGAGTAAAATATATAAGTAAAAACTGTAAAGTGAGCATAATATGATAAATAAAATGAAATAGTGTACCCTAGACTCAGGTGGACGCAAAATACGGAAAGTATTGGAGGGTATACACCCCCCCCCACACACACACATCCAAGAGACACAAACCATTTTCTTTACAACCCTCGGAAAACTTGCACAATCGACCACAGAGTGACATCCCAGAGTAAATACGAGGCTACCTGGACTGACCTCATAAAGCCAAGAACTTGCGTCACATACACACACATAGAGAGAGAGAGAGAGAGAGAGAGAGAGAGAGAGAGAGAGAGAGAGAGAGAGAGAGAGAGAGAGAGAGAGAGAGAGAGAGAGAGAGAGAGAGAGAGAGAGAGAGAGAGAGAGAGAGAGAGAGAGAGAGAGAGAAGAGAGAGAGAGAGAGAGAGAGAGAGAAAGACAGAGAGAAAGACAGAGAGAGAGTGGGGGAGAGAGAGAGAGATAGGACAGTCCCTCTGCCTCTTACTTTTGCAGCATCGGGTTCATGTTCTTCCCGCAAGATAATATTCATCCTTTCCTTACAGCTGCGGTAAATTTCGAATGGAGGCGGAGATGGGTGGCTGTAACTCCCTTTACTGCGATGCCCTCACCGCGGAGACCGACCGGAGTAGTAATGTTTTAGTGTGTGTGTGTGTGTGTGTGTGTGTGTGTGTGTGTGTGTGTGTGGGTGTGGGTGTGTGTGTGTGTGTGTGTGGTTGTGTGTGTGTGTGTGTGTGTGTGTGTGTGTGGTGTGGGTGGTGTGGTTGTGTGTGTGTGTGTGTGTGTGTGTGTTGTGTGTGGGTGTGTGTGTGTGTGTGTGTGTGTGTGTGTGTGGTGTGTGTGTGTGGGGTGTGTGTGTGTGTGTGTGTGTGTGTGGTGTGTGGTGTGTGTGTGTGTGTGTGTGTGTGTG
This sequence comes from Chionoecetes opilio, assembly GCA_016584305.1. Lineage (NCBI taxonomy): Eukaryota > Metazoa > Arthropoda > Malacostraca > Decapoda > Majidae > Chionoecetes > Chionoecetes opilio. Next base: position 6,707 of record JACEEZ010024444.1, on the reverse strand, counting down.
TGTGTGGTGTGTGTGTGTGTGTGTGTGTGTGTGTGTGTGTGTGTGTGTGTGTGTGTGTGTGTGTGTGTGCGGTGGGTGACATGTAGCCAGCCACCATACCAGGCGGAGATACAGACAGCAATGCAGGCAGGTGAATAAAGTAAAAGTAAAATAGCTAGCCAACCAGACAGACAAACAGACAGACAGACAGATAGACAAACATACTCAGTGGAATGCGATGTCACGGCCCTTTGGATGGCACTGCAGGAAAGTCGACGACACGAGTTCAAGCCTCACCAACTTTCTGCTGTTTCGTAGGTACATGGAATAGCTTAGAAATACCACCACGTTTGCCTTCACCGCCGCTTTCCTTGTGATCCAGGAAGCAGTGGGCAGCAAGGGACTAAAAAAGGTACTGCCTGCCGCCACCGCCTACCAGCCCACCAGCCCACCGCCCACCAGCCCACCAGCCCACCGCCCACCAGCCCACCAGGTCCACCGCCCACCAGCCCACCGCCCACCAGCCCACCGCCCACCAGCCCACCGCCCACCTGCCCACCGCCCACCAGCCCACCCCCCACCAGCCCACCGCCCACCAGCCCACCGCCCACCAGCCCACCAGCCCACCCCCACCAGCTTACCCCCCACCAGCCCACCAACCTAACCCCCCACCAGCCCATCACCCACCAGCCCAACCCCCCACCAACCCACCGCCCACCCCCCACCAGCCCACCCCCCACCATCCCACCGCCCACCAGCCTCCAGCCCACCCCCACCAGCTTACCCCCCACCAGCCCACCAACCTACCCCCACCAGCCCACCGCCCACCAGCCCACCAGCCCACCCCCCACCAGCCCACCGCCCCCCCCCACCAGCCCACCGCCCACCAGCCCACCAGCCACCCCCCACCAGCCCACCCCCACAGCCCCCACCCCCCCATCCCACGCCCACCAGCCCACCCCCCACAGCCCACCGCCCACCAGCCCACCAGCCTACCGCCCACCAGTCCTACGCCCACCACCCCGCACCTCTAGAATCAAGTCATTACCTTCGATCTGAGCCAAATACAGACCCGCATCACAAATAAGCAAAGGGGACAAGCTGACTGTGGAGGTAAAGAACAATACGAAATAACAATCCAAACGAATATTAAGTTGATGCTGAAATAATTCTTAAAAATTTCATGAAGACAGTGAATTTTCATCTTTTCACACGGTTATGCTTCTATCTGAGCAAATACAGACCCGCATCATAAGCAAAGGGGAAAGCTGACTGTGGAGGTAAAGCATAATACGAAATAACATCCAAACGCTATTGAAGTTAGAAAAGGTGATGAAATAATTCTTAAGTCTCATGAAGGCAGTGATTTTTTATCTTTTCACACGGTTATGCTTTCAGAAAACTCATCTCACCACCTCATGTCTTAAACACGAAATCACTCACACAGCGCAGAGCATCAACATAAATAATATGAGTGTAGAAATTACCTTGTTGGAATTTACATGTAAGTAATTAAGTTGACTAAACAGAACAGCAGCGGTAAGAGCTATTTGTTACATTACTGCAATTACAAGCTCATTATCAACATTACACTGAAGGATTGATTGACCTGTTGTAAATGTGATATGAAGTGTGTGTGTGTGTGTGTGTGTGTGTGTGTGTGTGTGTGTGTGTGTGTTTGTGTCTGAGTGTGTGTGTGTGTGTGTGTGTATGTGTGTGTCTCTGTGT
>JACEEZ010024443.1:16631-35971 GCA_016584305.1 Chionoecetes opilio | reverse complement strand
GTGCAAAAAAACCTGACCTGAATAAAACAAAACCAGGAGGTCATTTTCAAAAAAAATTTTAAAGAGACTAAAAAAACTGAATGAATTGGGTACGCTGATTTTATTCTGAGAAACGGAAAAATCATCAGGGTTTTTCTCAGTGATGATCCCAGAATTTTTTTTTACGAAAATCGATTTTTTAAATTCGTAGCAAAAAAACCTGACCTGATTGAGCAAAACCAAGTCATTTTCGGACTAAACATAAATTTAGTCTAATTCAGTGGAAACCTGACGTTTTTCAAAATATGTTTTGTTACCAGTGTTCTAGCTAGTTATCAGTGAAGAGTTGTTTTTTTCTACAAATTGAAGTATATTTCTTTATAACTGTAGCTAAATAGCTTTTGATATTTGCTACAACTATATTTTTTTAAAAATTAATACCCTAAAAATATGTATTTTTCATAAAATTTAGATATCAATTTTAATCTTAAAAAAAATGTTTTTTCAAGTATTTTAATGTATTTTGAAGGGCTAAAAAATGTCGAAATTTGAAATTATTCATCACAACTATATTTTTCAATGTTATGAGCTAAAATATTATTTGTCATGAAATTTGGGTATCAATTTTAATCTTAAAAACAACATTTTTTCAGGTATTTAATGTATTTTTGAAAGCCTTAAAAAATGTCGAAATTTGACTTATTCAGCACTTTTACACAACTATATTTTACAATAAAAATGATTTTTAAATATATATTATCATGAAATTTATGTATCAATTTCAATCATAAAAACAACGTTTTTTTAAGTGTTTTAATGTATTTTGAAGGGTTCAAAAATGTCGAAAATTGATATTTATGCACCCTTTTTTTTTTTAGAGAATTCAAAATGTGGTTTTATAGTTGTTTTTTCTTTAGAAATTGATTTAAACTACTGTAAGCTTAATAGGAGTGTTGAACTCTATATTGTTGATACAATTGTATATTATACGTGTTTTTTCATAGTTTCTTTTTAAATTTAGGGGTTTATCATTAATAGAAGAATTTACCTTATGATAATGCTTTTTACCCTCAAAATGTGTTCTTTTCAATGATTTTAGTAGTTATCGGTGATATATAGTTTTTTCTACAAATTGAAAGTATACAATCCTTTTTAAAATAATTTGCACCTAAAAGTAGCTTACATTACATTTCTAAAAATAGATGAGAATAGTTATTTATTTTGATTTTAAAGATATTGCAAGCGTTTTTTATATTTTTTTGTAAATGTTAGCTTATTGTAATATACAAGGATTTTACTTATTCATATTGCTATAAACCCATAAACATGTAGTGGTTTCAATGATATTAGCTAGTTATTTTGTTGATATATAGCCTGCTTTCCTACAAATTGATGTATACACTCCTCTTTTTGAATAATTTGCACCTATATAGCTTACATTACATTAAGCTACTAAATAGAGAGTAAGAACAGGTTATTCATTGTGATATAAAGGTATATTGGCAAGCGTTTTCATAGTTTCTTGTAAACTATGCGGTATTGAATATATACAAGTATTTTTTACTTATCATTTGCTATAACCATAAATGTAGTTTTTCAATGATATAGCTAGTTATCGTGATATAAGCTGTTTTCCTACAATTGAAAGTATAAAATCCGCTTTTTAGAATATTTTGCCCTATAGTAGCTTCATTACATTAAGCTAATAAAATAGAAGAGTAAGAGGTATTTTTGTGATATAAAATCTTGCGAGTTTTTATCTCATAGTTTTTTTGTAAACTGTAGCGTTTATTGTATATATACAGTAGTTTTTACTTATCATATGCTATAAAAAACCCATAAAATGTAGTGTTCATGATTTTGCACTAGTTATCAGTGAAGAGTTTTTTTTTCTTACCAATAAGTATATTTCTTGATATCTGTAGCTAAATAGCTTTTGATATTTAACTATACAACTATATTTTACAAAATAATAGCTAAAACTATGTATTTTTTCATGAAATTTAGATATCATTTTTTTCCTACAAACAATGTTTTTTCAAGTATTTTAATGTTTTTGAAAGGCTAAAAATGTCGATATTTGACATTATTCAACCTTTTTACACAAGTATATTTTTTCAATGTTATGAGCTAAAAATATGTATTTTTTCATGAATCTAGGTATCAATTTTTAGCTTAAAAAACAACATTTTTCAGTTTTTAATTTATTTTTTAAAGCCTAAAAAAATTGTCGAAATATGATATTATCATTCACTTTACCAATTATATTTTACAATATTATGAGCTTAAAATATTATTTATCATGAAATTTATGTATCAATTTTAATCTTACAACCACGTTTTTTCAAGTGTTTTTAATGTATTTTTTAGGGCTAAAAAATGTCGAAATTGACATTATTCCGCCCTTTTTTTGATAGAGAAATTCAAAATGTGGTATTATAGTTGTTTCGTTAGAAATTTGCTATTTTAAACTACTGTAGCTTATAATAGGAGTTTGAGCTCTATATTGTGATACACTTGTTATTACAACGTGTTTTTCATATTTTCTGTTATGTTAGTAATGTTAATGTTGTAGTGTTTATATCATTAGAGAGGGAATTTACCTGATGATAATGCTTAATAACCCTCAAATGTGTTCTTTTCAATGATTTTAGCTAGTTTATTGGTGATATTATGCTGTTTTTCCTACAACTTGAAGTATACAATCTTTTTTAAATAATTTGCGCCTATAATAACTTAACATTACATTAAACTAATAACTAGAGTATATATAGTTTATTTATTAAGATTAACGTTATATTTGGAAAGGTTTTTTCATAGTTTCTTTGTAAACTGTAGCGTTATGTATATATAGAAGTATTTTTACTTACTCATAATTTGCCTATACCCTAAAATGGAGTGTTACAAATGATATTAGCTAGTTCGGTGATCTATAGCTGTTTTCCGACAAATTGATGTATAAAATCCTCTTTTTAGAATATTTTGTCACTTATAAATAGCTTTACATTACATTAGCTAATAAATAGAAAGAGTAAGAAGGTTATTTTTTGTGATTAACGGTAGATTGCAAGCGTTTTTTCATAGTTTTCTTGGAACAATGTAGCAGTTATTGATATATCCAAGTAGTTTTACTTATCATATTGCTATAACCCATAAAATTTAGTGGTTTCAATATTCTAGGTGAGTTATCAGTGAAGAGTTGTTTTTTCTACAAATTGAAGATATTTCTTTTATAAACTGTAGGTAAATAGCTTTTGATATTTTTGCTAAGCTATATTTTTCAAAAGTTATAGCTACACATATGTAATTTTCATGAAATTTAGATATCAATTTTAATCTTAAAAACAATGTTTTTTCAAGTATTTTAATGTATTTTTGATGGGCTAAAAAATGTCGAAATTTTGAGATTATACGCACTTTTTACACAACTATATTTTTCAATGTTATGATGTAAAAATATGTATTTTTCTCATGAACTTTAGGTATCAATTTTAATCTTAAAACAACGTTTTTTCAGTATTTTAATGTATTTTGAAAGCCCTAAAAAATGTCGAAATTTGACATTATTCAAGCACTTTTTACACAATTATATTTACAATATTAGAGCTTAAAATATGTATTTACATGAAATTTATGTATCAATTTAATCTTAAAAACAACGTTTTTCATGTTTTAATGTATTTTTGAAGGGCTAAAAATGTCGAAAATTGACATTTATTCAGCCCTTCTTTTTGATAGAGAAATTCAAAATTGGTATTATAGTTGTTTTTCGTTTAGAAATTACTATTTTAACTACTGTAAGCATATATAGAGTTTGAGACTCTATATTGTGATACACTTTGTATATTACCGTGTTTTTCATAGTTTCTTGTTAATGTAGTATGTTATGTTTGTAGTGTTATATCATTATAGAAGGAATTTACCTTATAATGCCTTTATAACCCTCAAATGTGTTTCTTCTCATGATTTTTAGCTAGTTATTGGTGATACTATAGCTGTTTTTTCCTACAATTGAAGTCTACAATCCTTTTTTTAGAATAATTTTGGCGCTATAATAGCTTAATTACATTAAGCTAATAACTAGAGGAGTACTGGTTATTTATAAGTATAACGGTAACTTGGAAGGGTTTTTTCATAGTTTCTTGTAAACTGTAGCGTTTATTGATATATACAAGTAGTTTTACCTTATCATATTGCTATATCCCCTTTAATTTTGGTAGTGTTTTTCAATGATATGAGCTAGTTTATTTGTGACATATGCTGCTTTCCTACAAATTGATTGTCTAAAATCCTCTTTTAGAATACTTTGCACATATAAGTAGCTTACATTACATTAAGCAAATCAATAGCAAGAGTAAGAGGTTATTCATTGTTGATATAACGGTATATTGCAAGCGTTTTCATAGTTTCTTATTAACGTAGCGTTTATTGTATATATACGAATGTTTTACTTATCATCTTGGCTATATACCCATAAAATGTAATGGTTTTCATGATTTTAGCTAGTTATCAGTGAAGAGTTGTTTTTTTCTACACATTGAGTATAATATCTTTATCTTCGTAGCTAAATAGCTTTTGAATATTTGCCTACAACGATATTTTACAAAATTAATAGCTAAAAATATTATTTTTCATGAAATGTAGATATCGCATTTTATCTTAAAAACAATATTTTTTCAAGTATTTTAATGTATTTAATGAAAGGCTAAAAATGTTCGAAATTTGACATTATTCAGCACTTTTACCAAGTAAATATTTTTCAATGTTTATAGCTAAAAATAGGTATTTTTTTACATTGAATTTAGGGTATCGATTTAATTCCTTAAAAGAACGTTTTTTTCAGGTATTTTAATGTATTTTTGAAGGCCTTAAAAATATCGAGATTTTTGACTTATTCAGCATTTTTACACAACTATATTTGACAATATAATGAGCTTAAAATATTATTTTTCATGAAAATTATGTATCAATTTTAATCTTAGAAACAAACGTTTGTGTTCAAGTGTGTTTAATGTATTTTTTGAAGTGGCTAAAAAATGAAAAAATTGACATTATTTCAGCCCTTTTTTGATGGAACATATCAAAATGTGGTATTATAGTTGTTTTCGTTAGAAAATTGCTATTTTAAACTACTGTAAGCTTTATAATAGGATTTGAGACTCTATATTGTGGATACAATTGTATATTACACGTGGTTTTTCATATTTATTGTTAGATGTGTGTTTATATCATTAATAAAGGATTTAACTTATGATAATCCTTTTATACCCTCAAAATGTTGTTCTTTCACTGATTTTAGCTAGTTATCGGTGATATATAAGCTGTTTTCCCTACAAATTGAAGTAATACATCCGTTTTTTAAGAATAATTTTTGCACCTAAAAGTAGCTTACATTACATTAAGCTAAACAATAGATGAGTATAGGTTATTTATTGTTGATATAAGTAGATTGCAAGCATTTTTCAAGTTTCTTGGATACTTTAGCGTTATTGTATATTACCAGGAATTTTACTTATCCTATTGCTATATACCCATTTAATTTTTAGTGTTCTCAATGATATTAGCTAGTTTATTTGTGTATACTAGCTGGCTTTTCCTACAAATAGATGTAATAAAATTCCTCTTTTTAGAATAATTTGCACTTAAGTACTTAACATTACATTAAGCTAATAATAGAAGAGTAAGAGGTTATTCTTGGTGAATAACGGTATATTGCAGGCGTTTTTTCATAGTTTCTTGTAAACTGTAGCGTTCTTGTAATATATACATGTAGTTTTACCTTATCATATTGCTATACAAAACCCATAAAATGTAAGTGTTTTCAATGATATTATTAGCTAGTTATCGTGATATATAGCTGTTTTCCTACAAATTGAAGTATAGAATCCTCTTTTAGAATATTTTGCACCTATAATTAGCTTACATTACATTAAGCTAATAAATATAAGAGTAAGAGGATTTATTTTGATATAACATATATGCAAGCGTTTTTCATGTTTTTTGTAAACTGTAGAAGCGTTATTGTATATATACAAGAGTTTTACTTATCATAATGCTTATAAACCCCTAAAATGTAGTCGTTGTTCAATGATTTTTGCCTAGTTAATCAGTGAGAGTTGTTTTTTTCTACAAATTGAAGTATATTTTCTTGCTATCTGTAGCTAATATAGCTTTTTGATATTTGCTACCACTATAATTTTACAAATTAATACTACAACTCATGTATTTTTCATGAAATTTAGATATCAATTTTATTCCTAAAACAATGTTTTTTCAAGTAATTTTAATGTATTTTTTTTGAAAGGCTCAAAATGTCGATATTTCATGATTCAGCACTTTTACACAAGTATTTTTCAATGTTATGAGCTAAAAAATCTATTTTCATGAAATTTAGGTATCTTTTAATCTTAAAAACACGTTTTTTCAGGTGTTTTTAATGTATTTTTGAAGGGCCTAAAAATGTCGAAAATTGACATTATTCAGCCCTTTTTTGATAGAGAAATTCAAATGTGTATTATTATTTGTTTTCGTTAGAAATTGCTATTTTAAACTACTGTAAGCTTATAATAGGAGTTTGCGACTCTTATTGGTGATACACTTGTATATTTTTAACGTGTTTTTTCCTAGTTTCTTGTTTAATGTAGTATGTTAAGATAGTTGTATTGTTATATCATTAATAGAAGGAATTTAGCTTATGAATAATGCTTTATCTTCTACCCTCAAAATGTGTTTTCTTTTCAATTGATTTTAGCTAGTGATTGGTGAATATATAGCTGTTTTTCCTACAAAATTGGAAGTATACAATCCTTTTTTTAAGATAATTTGCGCTATTAAAAGCTTACATTACATTAGCTAATAACTAGGAGGAGTAATAGGTTATTTATTAAGATATAACGGTAATCTTGGAAGGGTTTTTCATAGTGTCTTGTAACTGGTAGCTTTATTGTATATTATATCAGGTAGTTTTACTTATCATATTGCTTATAAACCCATAAAATGAGTGTTTTCAATGACATTAGCTAGTTAATCGGTGGATATATAGCTGTTTTTCCTACACAAGTTGATGTATAAAAATCCTCTTTTAGGAATATTTTGCATCTTATAGTGAGCTTTCCATTACATTAATCTAATAAATAGAAGAGTAAGAGGTTTATTTATTGTATATCGGTATATTGCAAGAGTTTTTTCATAGTTTTTCTTGTAAAATGTAGCGTTATGTATATATACAAGTAGTTTTTACTTATGCATTTGCTATAAAAACCATAAAGATGGTAGTGGTTTTTCAATGATTCTAGCTGTTATCAGTGAGAGATTTTTTTTGTATTCTCAAATTGCCGTATATTTCTTTATAACTGTAGCTAAATCGCTTTTGGATTTTGCTACCACTATATTTTTCAAAATTAATAGCTAAAATATGTATTTTCCACAAGAAATTAGATAATCAATTTTAATCTTAAAAACAATGTTTTTTCAAGTATTTTAATGTATGTTTTTTGAAGGGCTAAAATATATAGAAATTTTGAAATTGTTCAGACACTTTTACACAACTTATTTTTCAATGTTATGAGCTAAAATATGTATTTGTCATGAAATTTAGGTATCATTATAATCTAAAAAAACAATTTTTTCAGGTATTTTAATGTATTTTTAAAGCCTAAAAAATGTCGAAATTTTACATTATTCAGCACTTTTACACAACTATATTTTACAATAAATGGTTTAAATATATATTTATCATGAAATTTTATGTATCAATTTCATCATCAAACAAACTTTTTTCAGTGTTTTAATGTATTTTTGAAGGTTTAAAAAATGTCCAAAATTGACATTATGTAGCCTTTTTTTTATAGAGAAATTTAAAATGTGGTATTATAGTTGTTTCGTTGAAACTGCTATTTTAAACTACGTAAGCTTATAATAGGAGTGTGACACTCTATATTGTTGTACATTGTATTATTATACGTGTTTTTCCATAGTTTCTTTTTAATTGTAAAAGTGGTTATATAATTCATAGAAGGAATTACTATGAATAATGCTTTTTTACCCTCCAAAATATGTCTTCTCATGATTGTAGCTAGTTAATTGGTGATATTTAGAGCTGTTTCCTACAATTGAAGTATACACCTTTTTTTAAAAATAATTTTTGCACCTATAAGTAGCTTACATTACATTAATCTTAAAAATAGAAGGGTAATAGGGTATCTATTTGATATAAGTATATTGCTAGCGTTTTCATAGTTTCTTAAACTGGTACGTTTATTGTATATATACACATATTTTACTTAATCATATGCTATATAACCCATGTTAATTTGTAGGGTTTTCAATGATTTTAGCTAGTTATATTGGTGATATTAGCTGTTTTCCTCCTACAAATTGAAAGTATCAACATCCTTGTTTTAGAACAATTTGGCACCTATAGTACTTACATGCATTAAGCTAAAAAAATGGAAGGGTATAGGTTATTTATTGTGCTCTAAAGGTATATTGCTACGTTTTCATAGTTTCTTGTAAACTGTAGCGTTATTGTATATATACAGTAGTTTACTTAATTATTGCTATAAACCCATAAATGGAGTGTTTTTTCATGATATTACCTAGTTATCGGTGCTATCTCTTTTTTCCGACAATTGATGTATAAAATCCTCTTTTAGAATATTTTGCACTTATAATAGCTTACATTACATTAAGCTAATAAATAGAAAGTAAGAAGTTATTTATTTGATATAACGGTATATTGCAAGCATTTTTCCATAGTTTCTTGTAAAATGTAGCTCTTAGTTGATACAAGTAGTTTTACTTATCATATTGATTTACACCCATAAATGTGGTGGTTTCATGATTTTAGATATTTATCAGTGAAGGTTTTTTTTTTTTCTGACAAATTGAAGTATATTCTTTAATAACGGTAGCTAAATAGCTTTTTGATATTTGCTACAAACTATATTTTGCAAAATTCAATAGCTAAATTATGTATTTTTTCATGAAATTTAGATACATTTTAATCTTAAAAACAATGGTTTTTTACAAAGTATTTGTAATGTATTTTTGAAGGGCTAAAAATGTCGCATTTGAAATATTCAGCACTTTTACACAACTATATTTTTCAATGTTATGAGCTTAAAATATATATTTACCATGAAATTTATGTATCATTTCAATCATAAAAACAACGTTTTGTTCAAGTGTTTTAAAGGTATTTTTGAAGTGTTAAAAAATGTCGAAAATTGACCTTATGCAGCCTTTTTTTCTTGATAGAGGGGAAATCAATGTGGTATTATAGTTGTTTTTCCTCTTAGAAATTCTATTTTAAACTACTTAGCTTATAATAGGAGGGTGAGAACTCTATATTGTGATACAATTGTATATTATACGTCTTTTTTCATATGTTTTCCTTGTTAATGTGTAGTGTTATATCATTAATAGAAGGAATTTACTTATTGATAATGCTTTTTACCCTCAAAATGTGTTGTTTTCAATATTTTTCTAGTTTTATCGGTGATATATCGCTTTTTTCCTACCAAATTGCAGTATACAATCCTTTTTTTAGAATAAGTTGCACATATAAATAGGCTTTACATTACATGGAAGCTAATAACTAGAAGAGTAATAGGTTATTTTATTGGGATATAACAGGTATATTGCAAGCATTTTTTCATAGTTTCTGTAAACTGTAGCGTTTATTTATATATACAAGGACTTTTACTTATCATATTGCTATACCCATAAAATGTAGTGGTTTCAATGATATTAGCTAGTTATGTGTGATATTAGCTGCTTTCCTACAAATTGATGTATAAAATCCTCTTTTAGAATAATTTGCACCTATAGTACCTTTACATTACATTAACTAATAAGCGAGAAGAGTAAGAGGTTATTCATTGTGATTATATAACGGTATGTTGCAAGCGTTTCATAGTTTCTTGTAAACTGTATCGTTATTGTTATATAAAGTAGTTTTAAACTTATCATATTGCTATAAACCCATAAAATGTAGTGTTTTTCAATGATATTAGCTAGTTTATGCGGTGGATATAATAGCTTTTCCTACAATTGAAGTATAAAATCCTCTTCTAGATATTTTGCTCCTATAATTAGCTTCATTACATTAAGCTACTAATAGAAGAGTAAGAGGTATTATTTGTGATAGAACAATATATTGCAAGAGCGTTTTTCATGTTTTTTGTAAACTGTAGGTTATTGTATATATACAAGTATTTTACTTATCATAATGCTATAAACCCAAAATGTAGTGGTTTCAATGTTTTGCCTCGTTATCCAGTGAAGAGTTGTTTTTTCTACAAATTGAAGTATATTTCTTGATATCTGTAGCTAAATAGCTTTTGATATTGCTACAACTATATTTTACAAAATTAATAGCTAAAAATATTATTTTTCCATGAATTTGATCTCCATTTTATCTTAAAAACAATATTTTTATTCAGTATTTTAATGTATTTTGTAAGGCGACAAACAGGTCGAAATCTGACATTATTTAGCACTTTACACAAGTATAGTTTTCAATGTTATGAGCAAAATTGTATTTTTCAGCAAATTTAGATATCAATTTAATCTTAAAAAGAACGTTTTATTCAGGTATTTTAATGTATTTTTGAAGGCCTTAAAATATCGAGATTTTACATTATCAGCACTTTTACACAACATTATTTGACAATAACAATGAGCTTAAAATATGTCTTTTTCATAAAATTAGGTATATTTTAATCTTAGAAACACCGTTTGTTCAATGGTTTTTAATGTCTTTTGAAGGGCTAAAAAATGTCAAAATTGACATTATTCAGCCCTTTTTTGATGGAGAAATTCAAATGTGGTATTATAGCTGTTTTTCGTAGAAATTGTTATTCTATTTTAAACTACTGTATAGCTTATAATAGGAGTTTTAGACTCTATATTTGTATACACTTGTATATTACACCGTGTTTTTTCATATTCTGTTAATGTAGTATGTTCATGTTGTTAGTGTTATATCATAATAGAAGGAATTTACCTTCTGAATAATGCATTATACCCTCAAAATGTGTTCTTTTCAATGATTTTTAGCTAGTTATTGGTGATATATAGCTGTTTTTCCTATAATGAAGTATACATCCGTTTTTTAGAATAATTTTGCGCCTATAATAAGCTTACATTACTTAAGGTAATGAACTAGAATGAGTAATATGTTATTTATTAGTATATAAACGGTATATTGGAAGGGTTTTTCATAGGTTTCTTGTAACTGTACGTTATTGTATATATCACCAGTAAGTTTTAGCTTATCATATGCTATAATCCCATAAAAATGGAGTGTTTTCATGATAGTAGCTAGTTTTATCGGTGATATATAGCTGTTTTCCTACAAATTGATGTATAAAATCTCCTTTTTTAGAATTTTTTGCACTTATAAGTGAGCTTACATTACAGTAAGCTAATACATAGAAGACGTAGAGGTTATTTATTGTGATATAACGCGGTATATTGCAAGCGTTTTTTTTCAAAAAAGATAGTTTTCTGTAAATGTACGTTAATTGGGTATTAATACAAGTAGTTTTACTTATCTATTGCTATAAACCCTACAGTAGTGGTTTCAATGAGTCTAGCTAGTTATCAGTGAGAGTTGTTTTTTTTCTACAATTGAAGTATATATTTCTTTATAACTGTATCTAAAATAGCTTTGATATTTGCTACAACTATATTTTTCAAAATTAATAGCTAAAAATATGTATTTTTTCATGAAATTTAGATATCAATTTTAATCTTAAAAAAATGTTTTGTCAAGTATTTAATGTATTTTTGAAGGGCTAAAATATGTCGAAATTTGAAATTGTTCATCACTTTTACACAACTATATTTTTCAATGTTATGAGCTAAAATATGTATTTGTTCATGAAATTTAGGTATCAATTTTAATCTTAAAACAACATTTTTTCAGGTATTTTAATATATTTTGAGAAAGCCTTAAAAAATGTCGAAATTGACATTTTCCCCCGCACTTTTACACAACTAATTTTAACAATATAATTGGGTAAAATATATAATTTCTCATTAATTTATGTATCAATGTCAATCATAAAAAACACGTTTTTTCAAGTGTTTTAAATGTCATTTTTGAAGGGTTAAAAATGTCGAAATTTGACATTATTCAGCACTTTTACACAAGTATATTTTTCAATGTTATGAGCAAAAATATGTATTTTTCATGAAATTTAGGTATCAATTTTAATCTTTAAAAAGAACGTTTTGAAAAACGTTTCTTTTAAACGTATTTTAATGGGAACGGTATTTTAATGCTAAAACGGTATTTTAATGTATTTTGAAGGCCTTAAAAATATCGAGATTTGACATTATTCAGCACTTCTACACAACTATATTTGACAATATAATGAGCTTAAAATAATTTGTTTTCAATGAAAATTATTATCAATCTTATGCTTCAAACACGTTTGTTCAAGTGTTTAAATGTATTTTTTGAAGGCTAAAAATGTCAAAATTGACATTATTTCCAGGCCTTTTTTTGATAGAGAAATTCAAAATATGTATATAGTTGTTTTCGTTAGAATATTGCTATTTTACAAACTACTGTAAGCTTATAATAGGGAGTTTGAGGACTCTATATTGTGATAAATTGTATATTACACTTGTGTTTTCATAGTTTATTGTTAATTGTAGTGTTATAATCATTGAATAGAACGAATTTACCTTATGATAAGGCTTTATATAACTCTCAAAATGGTGTTCTTTTTTCAATGATTTAGCTAGTTATCGGTGATATATAGCTGTTTTCCTACAAATTGAAGTATACCATCCTTTTTTAAGAATAATTTGCACCTAAAAGTACTTACATTACATTAAGCTAAAAATAGATGAGTAATAGTTATTTTTTGTGATATAGAGGTATATTGCAACATTTTTCTAGTTTCTTGTAAACTGTAGCGTTATTGTATTATAACAAGGACTTTTTACTTATCAGATTGCTATATACCCCATTTAATTGTAGTGTATTTTCAATGATATTAGCTATTTATTTGTGATATATGCGCTTTTTCCTACAAATTGAATGTATAAAAATCCTCTTTTTAGAATAATTTGCCACCTATAAGTAGCTTACATTACATTAAGCAATAAATAGAAGATACAGAGGTTATCATTGTGATAGAACGGTATATTTTGTGGGGGGCAAAGCGTTTTCATAGTTTGCTTGAACTGTAGCTTCATTGTTTATATACAAGTAGTTTACTTATCATATAGGAGGGGGGGGGGGAGGGGGGGGGGGGGGGGGGAGGGGGGGGAAAAAAAAGGAGAAAGGAAAAAAAGAAAAAGAAGGAGAGGGGGGGGGGGGGGGGGGGTGCTATCAACCCATAAAAAAGTAGTGGTTTTTCAATGATATTAGCTAGTTATCGGTGATATATAGCTGTTTCCTACAAATTGAAGTATAAAATCCTCTTTTTGAGAATATTTTTGCACTATAAGTAGGCTAACATTACATAGCTCATAAATAAGAAGAGTACGAGGTATTTATTGTGATATAACAATATCATTCAAGCGTTTTCACTTGTTTTTTGTAAACTGTACGTTATTTGTTTATACAATAGTTTTACATATCATAATGCTAGAAACCCATAAATGTAGTGGGTGCACTGATTTTTGCCCTAGTTATCCGTGAATAGTTGTTTTTTTTCTACAAAGTGAAGTATATTTCTTGCATATCTGTAGCTAATAGCTTTTGATATTTGCTACAAACTATATTTACAAAATTATGCTAAAAAATATGTATTTTTTCATGAATTTAGATACAATTTTATTCTAAAAAAATGGTTTTTTTCAGTATTTTTAATGTTATTTTTGAAACTCACTAAATGTCGATATTTGACATTATTCAGCACTTTACACAAGTATATTTTTCAATGTTATGACTAAAAAATATGTATTTGTTCATTAAAATTTAGTATCAATTTTAGATCTTATGCTAAACAACGTTTTTTTCAGTATTTTTAATGGTATGTTTTGAAATGGGGGCCTTGGGAAAATGGTCGAAATTGACATGATTCAGCACTTTTATCCAACAATTATATTTTACAAGTATTTATGGGGGAGCCAAAAGAAAAAAAAGAAAACCTTTGTTTAAAATATGTATTCTATCATGAAATTTATGTACCATTTTTTAATCTTAAAAACAACATTTTTTCAGTGTTTAATGTTTTTTTGAAGGCTAAAAAATGTCGAAAATTGACATTATTGCAGCCTTTTTTTGATAGGACATTCAAAATGTGGTATATAGTTGTTTTCGTTTTTAGAAATTGCTATTTTAAACTACTGTAGCTTATCATAGGAAGTTTGAGAGTCTATATTGGTAATACACTTTCTATATTACAACGGTTTTTCATAGTTTCTTCTTAATGTAGTATGTTAATGTTGTAGTGTTAATCATTAATAGAAGGAATTTACCTCATGATAATGACTTTATAACCTCAAAATGTGTTCTTTTCAATGATTTTAGCTAGTTATTGGTGATATATAGCTGTTTTCCTACAAATTGAAGTATACAATCCTTTTTTTTAGAATAATTTGTGCGCCTATAATAAAGCTTACATTACTTAAGCTAATAACTAAGGAGTATAGTTTTATTTTTAAGTAATAACGGTATATTGGAAGACGTTTTTCATAGTTTCTTGTAAAACTGTAGCGTTATTGTTATATACAAGTAGTTTTACTTTATCATATGCTATAAACCCATAAAATGAGTGTTTTCAATGATCATTATTCTAGTTATTGTGATTTATATAGCTTGTTTTCCTACAAATTGATATATAAATCCTCCTTTTTGAATATTTTTTGCACTTATAAGTAGCTTACATTACATTAAGCCTATAAATAGAAGAGTAAGAGGTATTTAATAAAACGGTATATTGCAAGCGTTTTTTTCCATAGTTTTTGTAAAATGTAAGCGTTTTATTGTATATTATACAGTAGTTTTACTTATCATTGCTATAACCCCATAAAAATTGTAAGTGGTTTCTAGAATGATTTTTTTAGCTAGTTACGAGTGAAGAGGTTTTTTTTTTTCTACAAATGAAGCATATTTCTTTATAACTGTAAGCTAAATACTTTTGATATTTGCTACACTATATTTTTCAAAATTAATAGCTAAAATATTATTATTCATGAATTTAGATATCAATTATCTTAAAAACAATGTTTTTGTTCAAGATTTTAATGTATGTTTTTGGAAGGGCTAAAAAATGTCGAATTGAGATTATTCAGCAACTTTTACACAAGAATATTTTTCAATGTTATGAGCTAAAAATATGTATTTGTCATGAAATTGAGTTATCAAATTTAATCTTAAAAACAACGTTTTTTCAGGTATTTTAATGTATTTGTGAAGCCTTAAAAAAATGTCGAAATTTGACATTATTCAGCACCTTTACACAACTATATGTTACAATATAATGAGCTTACAATATATATTTATCATGAATTTATGTATCAATTTCAATCTAAAAACAACGTTTTTTTTCAAGTGTTTTAATGTATTTTTGAGGGTTTAAAAAATGTCGTAAATTACATTATGCATCCTTTTTTTTTGATAGAGAACTTCAAAAATGTGGTATTATAGTTGTTTTCGTTAGAAATTGCTATTTTAAAAACTACTGTAAGCTTATAATAGGAGTGGTGAGAACTTATTGTGATACAATTGGATATTATACGTGTTTTTTCATAGTTTCTTGTTAATTGTAGTGGGTTATATCATTAAATAGAAGGAATTTACCTTATGATAATGCTTTTTTAACCTCAAAAATGTGTTGTTATCAATGTTTTTTGCCTAGTTATCGGTGATATAAATAGCTGTTTTCCTACCAATTGAGTATCCAATCCTTTTTATTAGATAATTTGCACCTATAAGTAGCTTAATACATTAAGCTAATAAATAGAATAGTGAGAAGATATGTTAATTGTGGATATAACGGTATATTGCAAGCGTTTTTCATAGTTTCTTGTAAACTATAGCGTTATAGTATATATACAGTAGTTTTTACTTATCATATTTGCTATAGAACCCGATAAAATGTAGTGGTTTCAATGATTTTAGCTAGTTATCAGTGAAGAGTTGTTTTTTTCTACAATTGAAGTATATTTCTGTCTATCTGTAGCTTAAATAGCTTTTGATATTTTGCTACAACTAATTTTTCAAAATTAATAGCTGAAATATGTATTTATGCAATTTTTTGTATCAATTTTATTCTTAGAAATAACGTTGTTCAAGTGTTTTTTAATGTATTATTGAAGTCTAAAAAATGTCGAAAATTGCATTATTCAGCCCTTATTTGATAGAGAAATTCAAATGGTGGTATTATAGTTGTTTTCGTTAGAATTGCTAGTTTAAAACTACTGTAAGCTTATAAGAGGAGTTTGAGACTCTATATTGGTGATACAAATTGTATATTACACGTGTTTTTCATAGTATCTTGTTAATTGTATGTATATCAATTAATAGAAGGAATTTACCTAATGATAATGCTTTATACCCCGCAAATGTGTTTTCTTTTCAATGATTTTTTAGCTAGTTATTGGTGATATATATCTGTTTTCCTACAATTGAAGTAATACAATAACTTTTTTTTAGAATAATTTGTCACCTATAAGTAGCTTACATTACATAAGCTTAAATAATAAAGGGTAAATAGGTTTTTATTGTGATATAAAAGGTATATTGATAGCGTTTTTTCATAGTTTGTTGTAAAAGTGTAACGTTATTGTATATATACAAGTAGTTTTCCTTATCATATTTGCTATATACCATTAATTTGTAGTGTTTTCAATTGATATTAGCTAGTTATTTGTGATATATAGCTGCTTTCCTACCAATTTGATGTATAAAATCCCTTTTTAGAAATAATGTGCACATATAAGTAGCTTACATTACATTAATCAAATAAATAGAAAGAGTAAGAGTTATTCATTGTGATATAACGGTTATATTGCAAGCGTTTTCATAGTTTCTTGTTAACTGTAGCGTTATTGTTATATGACAAGTAGTTTTACTTATCATATTGCTACTAACCCCATAAATGTAATGGTTTCAATGATTTTAGCTAGTTATCAGTGCAGAGTTGTTTTTTTTCTACACATTTAATTATATATCTTTATATCCGTAGCTAATGCTTTTGAATATTTGCTACAACTATATTGTACAAAATTAATAGCTAAAAATTGTATGTTTCCTGAAATTTAGATATCCATTTAATCTTAAAAACAATATTTTTTCAAGTATTTAATGTATGTTATGAAGGCTAAAAAAAATTTTGTCGAAATTTGGGACATTATTCAGCCCTTTTTACACCAGTATATTTTCAATGTTATGAGCTAAAAATATGTAAGTTTTCATGAAATTTTAGGTATCAATTTTTAATCTTAAAAAGAACTTTTTTTTCAGGTATTTAATGTATTTTTGAAAGGCCTTAAAAATATCCGAATTTGACATTATTCAGCACTTTTACACAACTATATTTGACAATATATGAGCTTTAAAATATGTATTTTTCATGAAAATTATGTATCATTTTAATCTTAGACACGTTGTTTGAAGTGTTTTTAATGTATTTTTGAGGGCTAAAAAAAATGTCCAAAAATTGACATTATTCCGCCTTTTTTTTTGAATAGAGAAATTCATAATGTGGCTTATAGTTGTTTTTCGTTAGAAAATTGCTAATTTTAAACTACTGTAAGCTTATAATAGGAGTTTGAGACTCTATATTGTGATACAATTGTATATTACACGTGTTTTTCATAGTTTATTGTTAATTGTAGTGTTATATCATTAATAGAAGGAATTTAACTTATGATAATGCTTTATACCCTCAAAATGTGTTCTTTCAATGATTTTAGCTAATTATCGGTGATATATAGCTGTTTTCCTACAAATTGAAGTATACAATCCTTTTTTAAGAATAATTTGCACCTAAAAGTAGCTTACATTACATTAAGCTAAACAATAGATGAGTAATAGGTTATTTATTGGGATATAAAGGTATATTGCAAGCATTTTTCATAGTTTCTTGTAAACTGTAGCGTTATTATATATATACAAGGACTTTTACTTATCATATTGCTATAAACCCATAAAATGTAGTGGTTTCAATGATATTAGCTAGTTATTTGTGATATATAGCTGCTTTCCTACAAATTGATGTATAAAATCCTCTTTTTAGAATAATTTGCACCTATAAGTACCTTACATTACATTAAGCTAATAAATAGAAGAGTAAGAGGTTATTCATTGTGATATAACGGTATATTGCAAGCGTTTTCATAGTTTCTTGTAAACTGTAGCGTTATTGTATATATACAAGTAGTTTTACTTATCATATTGCTATAAACCCATAAAATGTAGTGTTTTCAATGATATTAGCTAGTTATCGGTGATATATAGCTATTTTCCTACAAATTGAAGTATAAAATCCTCTTTCTAGAATATTTTGCACCTATAATTAGCTTACATTACATTAAGCTAATAAATAGAAGAGTAAGAGGTATTTATTGTGATATAACAATATATTGCAAGCGTTTTTCATAGTTTTTTGTAAACTGTAGCGTTATTGTATATATACAAGTAGTTTTACTTATCATAATGCTATAAACCCATAAAATGTAGTGGTTTCAATGATTTTGCCTAGTTATCAGTGAAGAGTTGTTTTTTTCTACAAATTGAAGTATATTTCTTGATATCTGTAGCTAAATAGCTTTTGATATTTGCTACAACTATATTTTACAAAATTAATAGCTAAAAATATGTATTTTTCATGAAATTTAGATATCCATTTTAATCTTAAAAACAATATTTTTTCAAGTATTTTAATGTATTTTTGAAAGGCTAAAAAATGTCGAAATCTGACATTATTCAGCACTTTTACACAAGTATATTTTTCAATGTTATGAGCTAAAAATATGTATTTTTCATGCAATTTAGATATCAATTTTAATCTTAAAAAGAACGTTTATTCAGGTATTTTAATGTATTTTTGAAGGCCTTAAAAATATCGAGATTTGACATTATTCAGCACTTTTACACAACTATATTTGACAATATAATGAGCTTAAAATATGTATTTTTCATGAAAATTATGTATCAATTTTAATCTTAGAAACAACGTTTGTTCAAGTGTTTTAATGTCTTTTTGAAGGGCTAAAAAATGTCGAAAATTGACATTATTCAGCCCTTTTTTTGATGGAGAAATTCAAAATGTGGTATTATAGTTGTTTTCGTTAGAAATTGCTATTTTAAACTACTGTAAGCTTATGATAGGAGTTTGAGACTCTATATTGTGATACACTTGTATATTTTACGTGTTTTTCATAGTTTC
>JACEEZ010024443.1:0-16510 GCA_016584305.1 Chionoecetes opilio | reverse complement strand
CTTTAAAAAAAAGTAGTGGTTTCAATGATTTTTTGCTAGTAATCAGTGAAGAGTTGTTTTTTTCTACAAATTGAAGTATATTTCTGTATATATGTAGCTAAATAGCTTTTGATATTTGCTACAACTATATTTTTCAAAATTAATAGCTGAAAATATGTATTTTTCATGAAATTTATGTATCAATTTTATTCTTAGAAACAACGTTTGTTCAAATGTTTTAATTTATTTTCGAAGGGCTAAAAAATGTCGAAAATTGACATTATTCAGCCCTTATTTTGATAGAGAAATTCAAAATGTGGTATTATAGTTGTTTTCGTTAGAAATTGCTATTTTAAACTTCTGTAAGCTTATAATAGGAGTTTGAGACTCTATATTGTGATACAATTGTATATTACACGTGTTTTTCATAGTTTATTGTTAATTGTAGTGTTATATCATTAATAGAAGGAATTTACCTTAATATAATGCTTTATACCCTCAAAATGTGTTCTTTCAATGATTTTAGCTAGTTATCGGTGATATATAGCTGTTTTCCTACAAATTGAAGTATACAATCCTTTTTTAAGAATAATTTGCACCTAAAAGTAGCTTACATTACATTAAGCTAAAAAATAGATGAGTAATAGGTTATTTATTATGATATAAAGGTATATTGCAAGCATTTTTCATAGTTTCTTGTAAACTGTAGCGTTATTGTATATAAACAAGGACTTTTACTTATCATATTGCTATATACCCATTTAATTTGTAGTGTTTTCAATGATATTAGCTAGTTATTTGTGATATATAGCTGCTTTCCTACAAATTGATGTATAAAATCCTCTTTTTAGAATAATTTGCACCTATAAGTAGCTTACATTACATTAAGCTAATAAAAAGAAGAGTAAGAGGTTATTCATTGTGATATAACGGTATATTGCAGGCGTTTTCATAGTTTCTTGTAAACTGTAGCGTTATTGTATATTTACAAGTAGTTTTACTTATCATATTGCTATAAACCCATAAAATGTAGTGGTTTCAATGATATTAGCTAGTTATTTGTGATATGTAGCTGCTTTCCTACAAATATATGTATAAAATCCTCTTTTTAGAATAATTTGCACCTATAAGTACCTTACATTACATTAAGCTAATAAATAGAAGAGTAAGAGGTATTTATTGTGATATAACAATATATTGCAAGCGTTTTTCATAGTTTTTTGTAAACTGTAGCGTTATTGTATATATACAAGTAGTTTTACTTATCATATTGCTACAAACCCATAAAATGTGGTGGTTTCAATGATTTTAGATAGTTATCAGTGAAGAGCTGTTTTTTTTCTACAAATTGAAGTATATTTCTTTATAACTGTAGCTAAATAGCTTTTGATATTTGCTACAACTATATTTTTCAAAATTAATAGCTAAAAATATGTATTTTTCATGAAATTTAGATATCAATTTTAATCTTAAAAACAATGTTTTTTCAAGTATTTTAATGTATTTTTGAAGGGCTAAAAAATGTCGAAATTTGAAATTATTCAGCACTTTTACACAACTATATTTTTCAATGTTATGAGCTAAAAATATGTATTTGTCATGAAATTTAGCTATCAATTTTAATCTTAAAAACAACGTTTTTTCAGGTATTTTAATGTATTTTTGAAAGCCTTAAAAAATGTCGAAATTTGACATTATTCAGCACTTTTACACAACTATATTTTACAATATAATGAGCTTAAAATATATATTTATCATGAAATTTATGTATCAATTTCAATCATAAAAACAACGTTTTTTCAAGTGTTTTAATGTATTTTTGAAGGGTTAAAAAATGTCGAAAATTGACATTATGCAGCCTTTTTTTTTATAGAGAAATTAAAAATGTGGTATTATAGTTGTTTTCGTTAGAAATTGCTATTTTAAACTACTGTAAGCTTATAATAGGAGTGTGAGACTCTATATTGTGATACAATTGTATATTATACGTGTTTTTCATAATTTCTTGTTAATTGTAGTGTTATATCATTAATAGAAGGAGTTTACCTTATGATAATGCTTTTTACCCTCAAAATGTGTTGTTTGCAATGTTTTTGCTAGTTATCGGTGATATATAGCTGTTTTCCTACAAATTGAAGTATACAATCCTTTTTTTAGAATAATTTGCACATATAAGTAGCTTACATTACATTAAGCTAATAAATAGAAGAGTAAGAAGATATTTATTGTGATATAACGATATATTGCAAGCGTTTTTCATAGTTTCTTGTAAACTATAGCGTTATAGTATATATACAAGTAGTTTTACTTATCATATTGCTATAAACCCATAAAATGTAGTGGTTTCAATGATTTTAGCTAGTTATCAGTGAAGAGTTGTTTTTTTCTACAAATTGATGTATATTTCTGTATATCTGTAGCTAAATAGCTTTTGATATTGGCTACAACTATATTTTTCAAAATTAATAGCTGAAAATATGTATTTTTCATGAAATTTATGAATCAATTTTATTCACAACGTTTGTTCAAGTGTTTTAATGTATTTTTGAAGGGCTAAAAAATGTCGAAAATTGACATTATTCAGCCCTTATTTTGATAGAGAAATTCAAAATGTGGTATTATAGTTGTTTTCGTTAGAAATTGCTATTTTAAACTACTGTAAGCTTATAATAGGAGTTTGAGACTCTATATTGTGAAACAATTGTATATTACACGTGTTTTTCATAGTTTCTTGTTAATTGTAGTGGTATATCATTAATAGAAGGAATTTACCTTATGATAATGCTTTATACCCTCAAAATGTGTTCTTTTCAATGATTTTAGCTAGTTATTGGTGATATATAGCTGTTTTCCTACAAATTGAAGTATACAATCCTTTTTTTAGAATAATTTGCACCTATAAGTAGCTTACATTACATTAAGCTAAAAAATAGAAGGGTAATAGGTTATTTATTGTGATATAAAGGTATATTGCTAGCGTTTTTCATAATTTCTTGTAAACTGTAGCGTTATTGTATATATACAAGTATTTTGCTTATCATATTGCTATATACCCATTTAATTTGTAGTGTTTTCAATGATATTAGCTAGTTATTTGTGATATATAGCTGCTTTCCTACAAATTGATGTATAAAACCCTCTTTTTAGAATAATTTGCACCTATAAGTAAATTACATTACATTAAGCAAATAAATAGAAGAGTAAGAGGTTATTCATTGTGATATAACGGTATATTGCAAGCGTTTTCATAGTTTCTTGTTAACTGTAGCGTTATTGTATATATACAAGTAGTTTTACTTATCATATTGCTATAAACCCATAAAATGTAATGGTTTCAATGATTTTAGCTAGTTATCAGTGAAGAGTTGTTTTTTTCTACACATTTAAGTATATATCTTTATATCCGTAGCTAAATAGCTTTTGATATTTGCTACAACTATATTTTACAAAATTAATAGCTAAAAATATGTATTTTTCATGAAATTTAGATATCCATTTTAATCTTAAAAACAATATTTTTTCAAGTATTTTAATGTATTTTTGAAAGGCTAAAAAATGTCGAAATTTCACATTATTCAGCACTTTTACACAAGTATATTTTTCAATGTTATGAGCTAAAAATATGTATTTTTCATGAAATTTAGGTATCAATTTTAATCTTAAAAAGAACGTTTTTTCAGGTATTTTAATGTATTTTTGAAGGCCTTAAAAATATCGAGATTTGACATTATTCAGCACTTTTACACAACTATATTTGCCAATATAATGAGCTTAAAATATGTATTTTTCATGAAAATTATGTATCAATTTTAATCTTAGAAACAACGTTTGTTGAAGTGTTTTAATGTATTTTTGAAGGGCTAAAAAATGTCAAAAATTGACATTATTCAGCCCTTTTTTTGATAGAGAAATTCATAATGTGGTATTATAGTTGTTTTCGTTAGAAATTGCTATTTTAAACTACTGTAAGCTTATAATAGGAGTTTGAGACTCTATATTGTGATACAATTGTATATTACACGTGTTTTTCAAAGTTTATTGTTAATTGTAGTGTTATATCATTAATAGAAGGAATTTAACTTATGATAATGCTTTATACCCTCAAAATCTGTTCTCTCAATGATTTTAGCTAATTATCGGTGATATATAGCTGTTTTCCTAGAAATTGAAGTATACAATCCTTTTTTAAAAATAATTTTTCACCTAAAGTACTTACATTACATTAACTAAACAATAATGAGTAATAGGTTATTTATTGGGATATAAAAGGGATTTGCAAACATTTTTTTATAGTTTTTTTTGTAAACTGTAGCGTTATTGTATATATACAAGGACTTTTTACTTATCTATTGCTATAAAAACCCAAAAAATGTGTGGTTTCAATGAATTTCTAGTTTTTTGGATATATATGCTTTCCTCAAAATTTATGTATAAAAACCTCTTTTAAATAATTTGCACCTATAAGTCCTTTCATTACTTAAGCTATAAATAGAAAAGTAAAAGGTTATTCATTTGATATAAAAAGGTATTTGCAAAACGTTTTTTCATATTTCTTGTAACTGTAGCGTTTTGTTTATACAATGTTTTATTATCTTTGCTAAAAACCATAAAAAGTAGTGTTTTCAAAGAATTAGCTAGTTTCGGTGAAATAGCTATTTCCCAAATTGAAGTATAAAATCCTCTTTTTTGGGGCTTTTGCACCTATAATTAGCTTACATTACATTACTAATAAAAAAAGAGTAAGAGGGATTTATTTTGATATAACATATATTGCAAGCGTTTTTTCATAGTTTTTTGTAAACTGTAGCGTTTTATTGTATATAACAAGTATTTTACTTTTCATAAAGCTATAACCCCCAAAAAAAGTAGGGTTTTTAAAGATTTTGCCTAGTTATCGTGAAGAGTTTTTTTTTTTCTAAAATTGAGTATATTTTTTTGATATCTGTAGCTAAATCTTTTGATATTTTCTACAAATATATTTTACAAAATTAAAAGCTAAAAATATGTATTTTTTCATGAAAATTTAAAATCAATTTTTATCTAAAAAAAATGTTTTTTCAAGTATTTTAATGTATTTTTGAAAGGCAAAATGTCGTATTTGGACATTATTAACACTTTTACACAAGTATATTTTTCAAAAGTTAGAGCTAAAAATATTATTTTTTTTGAAATTTTTTGGTATCAATTTTTAAACTTAAAACAAAGTTTTTTCTGTATTTTAATGTATTTTTTAAAGCCTAAAAAAAACGAAATTTGCATTATTCAGCATTTTACACAATTATATTTTACAATATTATGGCTTTAAAAAATGTATTTTTTCTGAAATTTATTATCAAATTTTTTAAACTTAAAAAAACCGTTTTTTTAAATGTTTTAATGTTTTTTTTGAGGGCTAAAAAAAGTCGCAAAATTAATTATTCAGCCCTTTTTTGATAAGAAATTCCAAATGTGTATTATAGTTGTTTTTTGTTTAAAAATTTCTATTTTAACTACTGAAGCTTATAATAGGATTTGAGAGTCTATATTTTTTGAACCTTGTATTTAACGTGTTTTTTTATATTTCTTGTTAATGTGTTGTTATGTTGTACTTTTTTTTAAACATTATAGAAGGGAATTTACCTTTTGATAATGCTTTAACCCTCAAATTTTTTTCTTTTTAAAAGATTCAGCTATTTTTTGGGATATTAGCTGTTTTTTCCAAAAATTGAAGTATACAAACCTTTTTTTAAGAATATTTGCGCCTATAAAAAGCTTACATTTCATTTAAACTAATACTAAGGAGTAAAAAGTTATTTATTAAAATATAAGGGATTTGGAAGGGTTTTTCATTTTCTTGAAAAAGTACTTTATTATATATATACAAGTATTTTACTTTTATATTGTATAAACCCTTAAAAGGAGTTTTTCATGATATTAGCTAGTAATCGGGGTTATAGCTGTTTTCCTACAAATTGATGTTAAAAAAAGTCTTTTTTGAAAATTTTCCCCTTATAGTAGCTTCCTTACATTTAAACTTAAAAAAAAGAGTAAAGGTTATTTTTTGTGTATAACGGTATATTTTCAAGTTTTTTCATAGTTTTTTTTTGTAAAAAGTAGCGTTATTGTATATATACAAATAGTTTTACTTTTTCATATTGCTATAAACCCATAAAATGTATGGTTTTTAATGATTCTAGCTATTATCAGTGAAGGTTTTTTTTTTTTTACAAAATTTAAGTATATTTCTTTTTAACTGTAGCTAAAAGCTTTTTATATTTCTAAACTATATTTTTCAAATTTAAAAGCTAAAAAAAGTATTTTTCATGAAATTTAGATATCAATTTTTTAAACTTAAAAAAAATGTTTTTTTTAAATTTTTAATGTTTTTTAAGGGGTAAAAAAATTTTGAAATTTGAAATTATTCACCTTTTACCACTATATTTTTTTATGTTATGACAAAAAAATGTATTTGTCATGAATTTATATCAATTTTAAACTTAAAAAACAACATTTTTTCAGGTATTTTTGTTTTTTGAAAGCCTTAAAAAGTCGAAATTTGACATTATTTACACTTTTACCACCTAATTTTCAATTAAAAGAGTTTAAAATATATATTTATCATGAAATTTATGTACAATTTTAAAACATAAAAAAACGTTTTTTTTTAAATGTTTTAATGTATTTTTGAAGGTTAAAAAATGTCGAAATTGACATTTTGCAGCCCTTTTTTTTGTAGAAATTCAAATGTGGTATTATAGTTGTTTTCGTTGAAAATTTCTATTTTAAACTCTGTAAGCTTAAAAGGAATGTGAGACTCTAATTGTATACAATTTTTATTTTTTAGTTTTTTTCATAGTTTTTTTGTTAAATTTTGTGTTATTCTTAATAGAAGGAATTTACCTTATGATAATGCTTTTTTACCCTCAAAATGTTTCTTTTCAATGATTTTAGCTATTATTTGGTGTATATCTGTTTTCCCCACAAATTGAAGTATCAATCCTTTTTTTTTGAAATTTGCACCTAAATACTTTCTTACATTGCTTAAAAATGAAGGGTAATAGGTTATCTATTGTATATAAAAGGGATATTGCTAGCGTTTTTCATAGTTTTTTTTGAAAATGTCGTTATTTTATATTAAAAAGTGTTTTACTTATCTAGCTATATACCCATTTAAATTTTTTAGTGTTTTTTAATGATATTACTTATTATTTGGATATATCTGCTTTTTCCCCAATTGATTTAAAAAACCTCTTTTTTTGAATAATTTGCACCTATAAATAGCTTACATTTCTTAAGCAAATAATAAAATAGAGGTTTTTCTTGTGATATAACGGGATATTGCAACGTTTTCATAGTTTTTTGTTTTAAATGTAGCGTTATTGTATATAACAAAATAGTTTTACTTACATATTGCTATAAACCCCTAAAATGTAATGGTTTCAATGATTTTAGCTAGTTATCAGTGAAGAGTTTTTTTTTTTTTTTACACATTTAAGTATATATCTTTATATCCGTACTAAAAACTTTTGATATTTGCTACAAATATATTTTACAAAATTAAAAAGCTAAAAATATGTATTTTTCATGAAATTTAGATATCCATTTTTAATCTTAAAAAAAATTTTTTTCAATATTTTAATATATTTTTGAAAGGCAAAAAATGTAAATCTGAAAATTATTCAGCACTTTTTACACAATAATTTTTTTAAAGTTATACTAAAAATTTATTTTTCATAAAAATTTGATATCAATTTTTAATCTTAAAAAGAACGTTTATTCAGGTATTTTAAAGTATTTTTGAAGGCCTTTAAAAAACGGATTTGTCATTATTCCCTTTTACACAACTTTTTGACAATAATGACTTAAAAAAATGTATTTTTCATGAAAATTAGAAAACATTTAATCTTAGAAAAAACTTTGTTCAAATGTTTAATGTCTTTTTAAGGGCTAAAAAATGTCAAAAATTGACATTATTCCCCCTTTTTTTTTATGGAGAAATTCAAAATGTGGGATTTTAGTTGTTTTCCCTTAGAAATTGCTATTTTTTAAATACTGTAGCTTAAATGGAGTTTGAGACTCTCATTGTTACACTTTTATATTACACGTGTTTTTTTTATAGTTTCTTGTTAAGTTTGTTAATTTGTAGTGTTTAAACTTTAAAAAAGAATTTACCTTATGATATGCTTTATACCCTCAAAATTTTTTCTTTTTATGATTTTAGCTAGTTATTTATAAAAAAAAAAAAAAAAAAAAATTTAAAAAAAAAAAAAAAATGTTTTTAAAATTGGTATAAAGGCTTTTTTTGTAATTGCGGTTTTTTTAATAAAGTTTTTTCTTACATAGTATAACCCCAAAGTTTTTTTTTAAGATATTTCGTTTTGGGAAAATTTTTTCCCCCCAAAAAAAATTTTTAAAACCTCTTTTTTGAATATTTTCCATAAATTTACTTACATAAAGCTAATAAAAAAAGGAAAAGGGTTTTTATTTTATATAAACGGATATTAAACGTTTTTCAATTTTTTAAAATTCTTTTGTATTTTTATAAGTAGTTTTTTTTACATAGCTATAAAAAAAGTAGGGTTTTATTTTTGTATTATATGGAAAAGGTTTTTTTTCAAAAAAGTTTTTTTTAAAGTAGCGTTTTGTATTTACAAATTTTTTTCAAAAATTATACAAAAAAATGTATTTTTTTAAATTTTTATTATTTTAAACTTAAAAAATGTTTTTTTCAAATTTTAAGTATTTTTTTAAAAATGTCAAATTTTTTTGATTTTCACAAATATATTTTTTCAATTTTTTAGCTAAAATTGTATTTTCTGAAAATTTAGGTATCAATTTTAATCTTAAAAAAGTTTTTTTTCAGGGATTTTAATGTTTTTTGAAAAGCTTTTAAAAAAGTCGAAATTTAAATTATTCCCCTTTTACCCCAACTATTTTTCAATTATAGCTTAAAAAATTTTTTCATGAAAATTTTGTATCAATTTAATCTAAAACCCCAACGTTTTTTTTTTAAATTTTTAATGTATTTTTGAAGGGTTTTAAAAAAAGTCGAAAATTTACATTATCAGCCTTTTTTTTTTAAAAAAAAAATTAAGGCTTAAAATTATTTTAAAAACATTAATTTATGGGTTTAATCAATTTATCAAAAAAAACGTTTTTTCAATTTTTTTAAATTTTATTTTTTTTGAAGGTTTTAAAAATGTTTTTCCCAAAAATTTTTTTTTCAAGTTTTTTTTTTATTTTTGGAAAATTTTTCCCCCAAAAATTTGGGATAATTTTTTTTTTTAGAAAATTTTCCCCATTAGACTTTCTTAAGCTTAAAAAGAAAAGGGGAAAAATTTTTGTGATAAAGGGATATTAACTTTTTCATTTTTCTTGTAATTAGGTTATATATTATAAAGTTTTTTCTTAATATTTCTTAAAACCCTAAAAAAAGTGTGTTTCAATGTTTTGCTAGTTATCGTGAAAAGTTTTTTTTTCTCAAATTAAGTTATTTTGTATTTGGCTAAAAAAGCTTTTTTTAATTTCTAAACTAATTTTTAAAAAAGTAAAATTTATTTTTTTTGAAATTTTAACTTTTATTCCCCGTTTTTTTCAATTTTTTGTATTTTTAAGGGGGAAAAAATAAAAATTACATTTTTACCCTTTTTTTATAAAAATTAAAATTGGGATTTGGTTTTTTGGAAAAAGATTTTTATGTAAATTATAATAAGTTTTTTTTTTACAAAAAGAATATTTTTTTTTATATTTTTTGTTTAATTTTGTTTATATTTTAAAAAATTTTTTAAAATTTTTAAACCCCCAAAATTGGGGTTTTTTCAAAGATTTTATATTTTTAAAAGTTTTTTTTTTTTTTTTTGAAGTAAAAATTTTTTTTAAAATTTTCATTAGTCCTTAATTTAAAAAATAAAAATGGTTTTTTTTATTGTTTTTTTAGCTTTTTTTATTTTTTAAACTTGAAGCTTTTTTTAATAAAGATTTTTTTCTTTTTATTTTTTTAAAACCCAAATTTTTGGTTTAAAATTTCAGTTTTTTTTTAGTTTTCCTAAAAATTTATGTTAAAATTTTTTAGAAATTTCCTTAATAAAGAAATTTTTTTCTTAAAATGATTTTTTGTATTAAGGTATATTAAGCGTTTTCCTACAATTTTAAATTTTACAATTTTTTTTAATATTTCAAAAACCTAAAAAGTAAAGGGTTAATATTTTTTCTATTTAAATGAAGAGGTTTTTTTTTAAAATTTAATATAATTTTTTAAATTGCTAAAGTTTTTTTATTTCTTAAACTTAACTTAAAAGTAAAAAGTTTTTTTATAAAATTTGATATCCATTTTTAACTTTATTTTTTCAAGTATTTTTAATTATTTTGAATAAAAAAAGTGTTTCACAATTAGATTAAAACTTTTTAAATAAAATTTTACTTTAAAAAAATTTTTTTAGAAATTATTTATAATTTTATTTAAAACCCGTTTTTGAAGGGTTTTAAAGTTTTTGAAGGGGAAAAATGTAAAATTACAATTAGTTTTTTTATAAGAAAACATAAAAGTGGTTTTTGGTTTTTTTGTTAGAATTTTTTTTTTAAAAAATTAAGTTATAATAGGAAAAAAAAAAATTTTTTTTTTTTTTTTGGAAAAAAAAAGGGGAAAAAAATTTTTTTTCCTATTTTATTGTTAATTGTAGTGTTATATCATTAATAGAAGGAATTTAACTTATGATAATGCTTTATACCCTCAAAATGTGTTCTTTCAATGATTTTAGCTAATTATCGGTGATATATAGCTGTTTTCCTACAAATTGAAGTATACAATCCTTTTTTAAGAATAATTTGCACCTAAAAGTAGCTTACATTACATTAAGCTAAACAATAGATGAGTAATAGGTTATTTATTGGGATATAAAGGTATATTGCAAGCATTTTTCATAGTTTCTTGTAAACTGTAGCGTTATTGTATATATACAAGGACTTTTACTTATCATATTGCTATAAACCCATAAAATGTAGTGGTTTCAATGATATTAGCTAGTTATTTGTGATATATAGCTGCTTTCCTACAAATTGATGTATAAAATCCTCTTTTAAAATAATTTGCACCTATAAGTACCTTACATTACATTAAGCTAATAAATAGAAGAGTAAGAGGTTATTCATTGTGATATAACGGTATATTGCAAGCGTTTTCATAGTTTCTTGTAAACTGTAGCGTTATTGTATATATACAAGTAGTTTTACTTATCATATTGCTATAAACCCATAAAATGTAGTGTTTTCAATGATATTAGCTAGTTATCGGTGATATATAGCTATTTTCCTACAAATTGAAGTATAAAATCCTCTTTCTAGAATATTTTGCACCTATAATTAGCTTACATTACATTAAGCTAATAAATAGAAGAGTAAGAGGTATTTATTGTGATATAACAATATATTGCAAGCGTTTTTCATAGTTTTTTGTAAACTGTAGCGTTATTGTATATATACAAGTAGTTTTACTTATCATATTGCTATAAACCCATAAAATGTAGTGGTTTCAATGATTCTAGCTAGTTATCAGTGAAGAGTTGTTTTTTTCTACAAATTGAAGTATATTTCTTTATAACTGTAGCTAAATAGCTTTTGATATTTGCTACAACTATATTTTACAAAATTAATAGCTAAAAATATGTATTTTTCATGAAATTTAGATATCAATTTTATTCCTAAAAACAATGTTTTTTCAAGTATTTTAATGTATTTTTGAAAGGCTAAAAATGTCGATATTTGACATTATTAAGCACTTTTACACAAGTATATTTTTCAATGTTATGAGCTAAAAATATGTATTTTTCATGAAATTTAGGTATCAATTTTAATCTTAAAAACAACGTTTTTTCAGTATTTTAATGTATTTTTGAAAGCCTAAAAAATGTCGAAATTTGACATTATTCAGCAGTTTTACACAATTATATTTAACAATATTATGAGCTTAAAATATGTATTTATCATGAAATTTATGTATCAATTTTAATCTTAAAAACAACGTTTTTTCAAGTGTTTTAATGTATTTATGAAGGGCTAAAAAATGTCGCAAATTGACATTATTCAGCCCTTTTTTTGATAGAGAAATTCAAAATGTGGTATTATAGTTGTTTTCGTTAGAAATTGCTATTTTAAACTACTGTAAGCTTATAATAGGAGTTTGAGAGTCTATATTGTGATACACTTGTATATTACACGTGTTTTTCATAGTTTCTTGTTAATGTAGTATGTTAATGTTGTACTGTTATATCATTAATAGAAGGAATTTACCTTATGATAATGCTTTATACCCTCAAAATGTGTTCTTTTCAATGATTTAGCTAGTTATTGGTGATATATAGCTGTTTTCCTACAAATTGAAGTATACAATCCTTTTTTAAGAATAATTTGCGCCTATAATAAGCTTACATTACATTAAGCTAATAACTAGAGGAGTAATAGGTTATTTATTAAGATATAACGGTATATTGGAAGGGTTTTTCATAGTTTCTTGTAAACTGTAGCTTTATTATATATATACAAGTAGTTTTACTTATCATATTGCTATAAACCCATTAAATGGAGTGTTTTCAATGATATTAGCTAGTTATCGGTGATATATAGCTGTTTTCCTACAAATTGATGTATAAAATCGTCTTTTTAGAATATTTTGCACTTATAAGTAGCTTCCATTACATTAAGCTAATAAATAGAAGAGTAAGAGGTTATTTATTGTGATATAACGGTATATTGCAAGAGTTTTTCATAGTTTCTTGTAAAATGTAGCGTTATTGTATATATACAAGTAGTTTTACTTATCATATTGCTATAAACCCATAAAATGTAGTGGTTTCAATGATTCTAGCTAGTTATCAGTGAAGAGTTGTTTTTTTCTACAAATTGAAGTATATTTCTTTATAACTGTAGCTAAATAGCTTTTGATATTTGCTACAACTATATTTTTCAAAATTAATAGCTAAAAATATGTATTTTTCATGAAATTTAGATATCAATTTTAATCTTAAAAACAATGTTTTTTCAAGTATTTTAATGTATTTTTGAAGGGCTAAAAAATTTCGAAATTTGAAATTATTCAGCACTTTTACACAACTATATTTTTCAATGTTATGAGCTAAAAATATGTATTTGTCATGAAATTTAGGTATCAATTTTAATCTTAAAAACAACATTTTTTCAGGTATTTTAATGTATTTTTGAAAGCCTTAAAAAATGTCGAAATTTGACATTATTCAGCACTTTTACACACCTATATTTTACAATATAATGAGTTTAAAATATATATTTATCATGAAATTTATGTATCAATTTCAATCATAAAAACAACGTTTTTTCAAGTGTTTTAATGTATTTTTGAAGGGTTAAAAAATGTCGAAAATTGACATTATGCAGCCTTTTTTTTGATAGAGAAATTCAAAATGTGGTATTATAGTTGTTTTCGTTAGAAATTGCTATTTTAAACTACTGTAAGCTTATAATAGGAGTGTGAGACTCTATATTGTGATACAATTGTATATTATACGTGTTTTTCATAGTTTCTTGTTAATTGTAGTGTTATATCATTAATAGAAGGAATTTACCTTATGATAATGCTTTTTACCCTCAAAATGTGTTCTTTTCAATGATTTTAGCTAGTTATTGGTGATATATAGCTGTTTTCCTACAAATTGAAGTATACAATCCTTTTTTTAAAATAATTTGCACCTATAAGTAGCTTACATTACATTAAGCTTAAAAATAGAAGGGTAATAGGTTATCTATTGTGATATAAAGGTATATTGCTAGCGTTTTTCATAGTTTCTTGTAAACTGTAGCGTTATTGTATATATACAAGTAGTTTTACTTATCATATTGCTATATACCCATTTAATTTGTAGGGTTTTCAATGATTTAAGCTAGTTATTGATGATATATAGCTGCTTCCTACAAATTGATGTATAAAAATCATCTTTTAGACTAATTTCGCACCTCTAAGTAGCTTACTTACATTAAGCAAATACAATAGAAGAGTCAAGAGGTTATTCCATTGGATTATAACGGTATTATCGCAAGCGTTGTTCATAGTTTCTTGTTAGTGTAGCGTTATTGTATATATGACAAGTAGTTTTAATTATAATATTGCTATAAACCCATAAAATGTAATGGTTTCAATGATTTTAGAAGTTTATCAGTGAAAAGAGTGTTTTTTTTTCTACACATTTAAGTATATATCTTTATATCCGTAGCATAATAGCTTTATATTGCTACAACTATATTTTACAAAATTAAATAGCTAAAATAATGTATTTTTCATGAAATGTAGATATCCATTTTTAAATCTTAAAACAAGATTTTTTCAAAGTATTTTAATGATTTTTGAAAGGCAAAAAAATGTCGAAATCCTGACATTATGCAGCATTTTAACAAGTATATTTTTCAATGTTTGAGCTAAAAACATGTATTTTTCATGGCATATTAGATATCAATTTTAATCTTAAAAAGAACGTTTATGTCAGGTATTTTAATGTATTTTGACGCCTTAAAAAATATCGAGATTGACATATTCAGCACTTTTACACAACTATATTTGACAATATAATGGAGCTTAAAAAATGTATGTTTCATGGAATGATGTATCAACTTAAATCTTAGAAACAACGTTTGTTCAAGTGTTAATGTCTTTTTGAAGGGCTAAAAAATAGCATCAAAAAATGACAATTATCAAGCCCTTTTTTTTGATGGAGAAATTTCAAAAATGTTGGTATTATAGTTGTTTTTCGTTAGAATTGCTATTTAACTACGTAAAGCTATAATAGGGAGTTTGAGAGTCTATATTGTGATTACACTGTATATTACACGTGGTTTTTCATAGTTTTCTTGTAATGTAGTATGTTAAGTTGTAGTGTTATATCATTAATAGAAGAACATTACTTATGATAATGCTTTATACCCTCAAAATGTGCTCTTTCAATGATTTTGGCATAGGTATTGGTGATATATAGCTGTTGCTACAAAGTGAAGTATACAATCCTTTTTTTAGATAATTTGCGCCTATAATAAGCTTACATTACATTAAGCTAAAAACTAGAGGCGTAATAGGTTATTATTAAGATATAACGGTATATTGGGAAGAGTTTTTCATAGTTTCTTGTAAACTGTACGTTATTTTTATATATACAAATAGTTTTACTTATCATATTGCTATAAAACCCATAAATGGAGTGTTTCAATGATATTAGCTATTATCGGTGATTATAGCTGTTTTCCTACAATTGATGTATAAAATCCTTTTTTTAGAATATTTTGCACTTATAAGTAGCTTACTTACATTAACTAATAAATAGAAGAGAAAGAGGTTTTTTTATTGTGTTTTAAAAAGGGTTTATATTGCAAGCTTTTTTTCATAGTTTCTTGTGAAATGTAGCGTTTTTGGGTATATATACAGTAGTTTTACTTATCATATTGCTATAACCCATAAAATGTAGTGGTTTCAATGTTTTTAGCTAGTTATCAGTGAAGAGTTGTTTTTTTCTACAAATTGAAGTATATTTCTTTATACTGTAGCTAAATAGCTTTTGATATTTGCTACAACTATATTTTTAAAAATTAATAGCTAAAAATATGTATTTTTCTGAAATTTAGATATCAATTTTAATCTTAAAAACAATTTTTTTTTCAAGTATTTAATGTATTTTGAAGGGCTAAAATGTCGAATTTTGAAATTATTCAGCACTTTTACACAACTATATTTTCAATGTTATGAGCTAAAAATATGTATTTGTCATGAAATTTAGGTATCAATTTAATCTTATAAACAACTTTTATCAGGTATTTTAATGTATTTTTGAAAGCCTTAAAAATGTCGAAATTTACATTATTCAGCACTTTTACACAAATATATTTTACAATATAATGAGCTTAAAATATATATTATCATGAAATTTATGTATCAATTTCAAACATAAAAACAACGTTTTTTTCAAGTGTTTTTAAAGTATTTTTGAAGGGTTAAAAAATGTCGAAAATTGACATTATGCAGCTTTTTTTTTATAGAGAAATTCAAATGTGGTATTATAGTTGTTTTCGTTAGAAATTGCTATTTTAAACTACTGTAAGCTTATAATAGGAGTGTGAGACTCTATAAATTGTGATACAATTGTATATATACGTGTTTTCATAGTTCTTGTTAATTGTTTGTGTTATATCATTAATAGAAGGAATTTACCTTACATAATGCTTTTTACCCTCAAAATGTGTTGTTTTCAATGTTTTTGCTAGTTATCGGTGATATATAGCTGTTTTCCTACAAATTGAAGTATACAATCATTTTTTTAGAATATTTGCACATATAAGTAGCTTACATTACATTAACCTATAAATAGAAGAGTGAGAAGATATTTATTTTGATATAACGGTATATTTCAAGCGTTTTTCATAGTTTCTTGTAAACTATAGCGTTATAGTATATATACAATTTTTTTACTTATCATATTTCTATAAACCCCTAAAAATGTAGTGGTTTTCAATGTTTTAGCTAGTTATCAGTGAAGAGTTTTTTTTC
>JACEEZ010024442.1:0-20433 GCA_016584305.1 Chionoecetes opilio | reverse complement strand
GAGGGGGGAAGACTCGTATTAGTTTATGTAAGGGAGAGCAGACTCAGTTTTTTTTTTTTTTAGTATGTAGGGAAAAAAGGGGAAGCGATCAGTATGAAATGTATTATGAAAGGGGAAAGAGAAACTCAGTTTTTTTTGTATGTATTAGAAGGAGAGAAGACAATATTATGTATGTAGGGAGGGGAAGAAAATCAGTATTTTTGTAGTATTAGGGAGAGCAGATCGTATGTATGTATGTACAGTAAAAGACTATAGTACTGAGATGGGTGAATATTTGGAAAATTGGGGGTTTGGTGAAACAAGCATAAAATTTTGGCAGCAAAAAAAAAGGTGCCGGGGAAGATATTTGGTATGGGCCATTCAGATTCTTTCCTGAGGGGAGTGCTGCTATTTTAAAATGGCTCCCAAATATTCTCAAATGTTGTATCCGCCATAGCAATGGTGCTTTGACCATGGGGAAACCCCTTCGCTAAAATACGCGTGTCTCCTTGTCTGAACGCAGAACGTTTTGGGCACAGCATGGCGCACTTTGTGG
Source organism: Chionoecetes opilio (assembly GCA_016584305.1). Classification (NCBI taxonomy): domain Eukaryota; kingdom Metazoa; phylum Arthropoda; class Malacostraca; order Decapoda; family Majidae; genus Chionoecetes; species Chionoecetes opilio. The sequence goes on along the minus strand of JACEEZ010024442.1, from coordinate 19,898 downwards.
CAGATGGGAAACTTGGTCTCGAGCAGTATGAACTAGTTGAAGAGAGGCTTAAGAACCGACAGTCCTATCACAGATCCTAAAGCGGAAAAAACCCATTTTTTCACCCGCCACCAGTCAGAGGAAGAAAGGGGAAACCTCAGTGCATCCCTGAAGAACGACTGTTCGCTCTTCTCCAGGCTTAATTTGCCCCCCAAAACGCCATGGGGGTTTGGACGGTTCTTTCAGCACGAAAACCACCTGTCCACCGTCTCTGTCTCAGATGGGTGGCCTGAGAACGGGAACCAATCTACTTGATGCCTGCCTGGAAAACCTTGTTCCCGGGGAAAGAGGATCCTCCACCCCCAGAGTACGGAAACATCCGGGAGGTTGCTGCCACATCAACTGCGCGACCGGGGACTGCAAAGACTTTCCCAAAGGTTATGCACTGAAGTCTTCGTCCCGTATGCACATCCCAGCTTCGCTGTAGACAGACTAACTTTTTTGGGGATCTGTACATGGAGACAGCTTGAAGGGGGACACTCGCAGCAAGAGGGGGAAAAGGGAGTTAGGGACGAGTCGACCCATCAGTCATTCCTGGAAACTGGCAAATTTTTTCTCCCTCAACGACAACAACGGAGCTGTTCTCCTTCCTGGTTTTAAACGTGAAAATTACACCAGCAAACATCTCATCACCAACAAGGCCGGGTGTTCTTTGCTCCAATCGCCAGGACGTATCAGCTCTAGCGCCATGCCGCATGGGGAGGCTGCCTCGTATCCTCCTGCCCCACAGGATCCGTACAACAGGGGTCCGCAAGTGTCAATACCCAGTTTACAGAGTGGTAGTCCTGGCATAGCATCACCCAAACGCCTCAACATCTCTGACTGTGATTGCCTTTGGAGTGGGGAGAGCTTCGGTTCTCGCGCTCATGAGATCGCCAAATCTTTTTCCTGACCGATGTGGGCCTTGCCCCGGGTTCCCCGCCTTCACTGGATGTGGGACACGTGTCCTTTTTTGGCGGCAGGGGCCAAGAAGACTGCATGGGGCCACCGGCCACCTATAGACGTCAACCAGATTTCGCCTAGGTGCCATGCCAGACCCACGTGCCATTGACGAGGGATGCAAACCCCTGGGCGATTTTTTGGGGCCTGCGTCGATCGCACCAGCACAGGGGGGTGTGGGCCAGGCAAGGAACAGCTGTTCGCAAAAAAAGGGAGAGCTATTGATGGTCTCCTCCCACACAGGCTTTCATATCCAACACCCAGAGAGCTGTCTACCGGCTGGTCACTGTTTTGGCCCAAAATGATACCCCTGCTCCAACTTCCGTCACCATGAATGGGGGGGAACAAAGCCTGGGGGTTTGGGTGGAGTATAAAATGGGCGACCCCACCAGAAGCTCAGAAGCTTCAGGGAACTCTTGCGATGTGGCTGCAAGAACGGGTGCAGAGGACGCTCAAATTCCAGAAGGGGGGCTCTTTAAAGGTCACTCTTTTTCAGTGCGGTGGACAGTGTTGAGTGACGCGGCTCACAGAAACATTTTTATTATGTTTGGACACAATTTTCCCTCCATTTCTTGCAATTAACTATAATACTATTGTGTGTCCTCTCTACCCACAGAAAAAAGAAGAAAAAATTATGGGTTGTTTTACGCATTACAAGTGGTCCCATTTCAAAAGTAAAAAGACGTAAAATTTTTTTTTTTAAATCAAAATATAATTTTTTGCCTTTAAATGTTATGTGGACAGTAAAATTACGATGTATGATTTATAAAACAAAGGAAAAAAAACCCCCCCTAGAATTTTTAAACCCACAATATTAAAAAATTTCAAATAAGCGATGGCTCCTCTTGAAAAAGGCCGCCATTTTTTTCACAGGTCGAAACTGGGATGGCCATAAACCTAAAAATCGCCCCCTGGGCATAGTCCCACCCGCGGGCCAAATTCCCTGCTTGTTTCACAAACCCACAAAACTTTTACCTATCTCAGTACTATTAGCACCCTGAAAAGAATCTATACAAAGGGGCACTAACAAAAATTTTAAAACAGTTCATGCCTGATGGCATGGTTAGTAATGCAAGCCTGATCCTAGCAAAAATGCTTGAATCTGTTTACAGATTTATTTTTTTATTTCCCGGGTTTCATCCATTTTAAAAAAAAAAATTAAAGGAAAATTTGGGGGGAAATATTAAAAGGGACTTGAGTTTAAAAACCATATATTTCAGCATTTTAAAATCCTGCAAAGTAACTGTAACACTTTTAGAATGATATTTCATTTCAAAAAAACAAAGTTCGTAAATATTACTAAGACTACTGATAATGAATCCCTACTACCTTAATACCCTAAAGTCGTATTACTTTAAAAAACCTCTGGCCACATTGAATTTTATTAAAAAATACTATAAATATTTGCTACATAACTTCCCCCGAATTTTTAATTTAAATCCCATCGAGGAATTACCTAGAATTAAAATTTTGTATTTTTCCTCACAGGTCACACTATAATATATATATAAATATATATATATAATATATTAATATAATATATATTTATTATATTTATTTTAATATATATATATAAAAGGTTTCCTCGTAGGGCAAGGCAGCCTGTGGGAGCGGTGACCCCTCCCTGCCGTCCTCGGGCACGGAGGGTGCCTCAAGGCGCTGCACGGCCGCCACTTTTTGCTGGCCGGTCCCCTGATGGCGACGGGGGGGGCGGGTGGGATGCTGGTGAGGGTGTCGCTGGGTGGCGGCACAGACACCCTCACGCTGGGGTTCTGCTGGCCTGGCTCATGAGGACTCGCCCCGTGGCACAAACGTACAGCCGCATGTGGGGTAGCCACCCGCACTAACACCACCGCGCCGGCGCGCGCTGCCTCACTCCATGCTTTCTCGACGATCTGGCAGATGCCTTTATGTCCCGCGCGGCGGCGTTGCTTGGCTCATGGGCCCCTTAACCCGTCGGGTGCCAGCGACGTATATATACTCGGGCAGGGCTTTCACTCCAGTGCCAGCGCCGATTTTAATATATACGTCGCATAATAAACATTCATTTTGCAAAACTTATATCACTTATTATTTTCCATTTCCACATAGGGTGACACATTGACACCCTCTTGAGCGAGTGGCAGCAGATAACATGGGATAATACTGCACTTACACCAAGGGGTCGAGTTGATTCGAGTCAATTGGAGAGTAATAGTCATAACGAAGTGAAGACTCGTTGTGATTCGAAATGACTACTATCTAACTCGAATTGTGTGTAAACGAATCCTCTCTCGGAAGGTTTGTGTAAACGAATCCTCTCGCGAAATGTTTGGTGTAAAACGAATCCTCCTCGAATTGTTTGGTGAAAACGAATGGCTTATTATTTTCCATTTCCACATAGGTTGACACTATGCTACCATTTGAGCGATGTGGCAACATTTATAGCATGTGGATAATAAGGTACCTACACCTCCCAAGGGAGGTATTGAGTCGAATCGAGTTGAGTCGGAGTCAAGGAGTAGTAATTGTCATACGAGTGACGACATTGTGATTCAAATTGACTCCGATCGACTCGAATGTTTGGTTGTTAAAACGAATCAGGGGTGCGTAGGTGACTATAGGATAAGAGATTGAGGTGTGTCAGTATGTTTTGTCACCACGAGCGCTATTATGTCTCGTCCCAGAAAGCGAACTTGACAGACCCTGAGTTAGTTGAAGAAATTTTTAGGGAGCACATTAAGTGACTTTGATTCTGACGACTCTTTTGACGACTCTTGTGATGACCGAGGAACATCGTGCAATTGCAATCACTCAGAAACGTCGTCGAGTGGTGAAGAGAGTGAGTACCCTCGCCACGCAAGATGGGGTCGATGTGTACGGGAAGGATCGACGGCTTATGCGGCGCCTCCACCTTCAGGCGATGATGAAGAGGATGTGAACGAACCCCAGACATCATCGGTGCCACAGGCTGACAGTCCAGTGCCATGCAACGAACATCATTACCAGGAAAATCCACATCAGAACAAGCGAATGAAGTGAGTGGGGCGGGGCCTCTTACCACCAAGGGTCTACCAATTCCCCTCTCTTCCCGCTGATGCCGACATGCCGTCACCTACTCGCCTTGACACACCAACACTCTTCCTACATCCCCACAACCGGTACGAGTGCGGATGCAGCACAGGGGAAATGAAGGGGAAGGCCAGCCTCGTCCCAGGTAGGGTTTCACGTGTAGGTAGCCGCAGGGGAGGTAATATTCCTGCACATCACGACGTGCCTGACCTGAATCGACGAAACACAGGGGTGAAACTGACTTTTTGTGTGGAGTGGGAGGATGGGATTAGCTTCACCCCAACCATTCACCCCTCCTCGACGAGGCCATCGCAGGGGTCAATGTCCCTGAACTCACTCCTGATGTCCAATTATGCAGATTATTATATAATTCTTTCCCAGGGGCCCCATAGAAACAATAAGTGGGCTAACAAACTCCTAACAATCATTCAGAATGGGGGGCGAAGGCGCGACAACATACACTCGACGTACATATTGGCAAGGACATGATGTCAAGAATTTTACTCCTTCAATTTGAGTCGTCTTCTGATGGAAGTTGTAAAAAAGTCTATGCAAGAAAGTATGTAACCGACCCCTTAGCTGATACCCCCATTTTTGGCCAAATAATGTCAAAAAACTAGTTCTACGATATCATGGGGAACTTTGCATTTTCTTTGATAACCTCGATCCTGCCATGAGAGAGAGAGCAACGACGTTATGAGAAGATTAGGGCTTGTTTTGAACAACCTCAGGGGCCAAGTATTCTCGTCATTCATTCAATCCCCACCAGAAACTGTGATCGACGATGAGCTTGGTATGGTGGCGAGGCAATCTCAGGATTCCGCAATACATACCAAGCAAACGCACCGTTTTGGCTTCAACCTCTTTGTGAGTGCGGACTGTCAAAGGGAGACATACAGGATATGCTTCTCCTACATGGCCAGCAAAACAGAGGATGAGTGAGGACAGGAAATATGTAGAGGTCTCAGGTGAAGTGGTCAAGGCACTGATTGGAGGTACTTGGGCGAGGCCATATATTCGTACATTGACAACTGGTAACAAGCCCCCTACTCGCTGGATTACCTCTTCAGCGCGACAAGGTGTTTGTGGGTACCGTCAAGAGGGGCGCTGAAACACATGCCAAACATCCCCCGTGTCAAGAAAGGCGAGTGCACTTATTTCACAAACAAAAACATCATCGCCAGTGTCCTGGGATAGACAAAAGAGATGTCAACCTGACTCTCTAGTGTCCATCGACCCATCATGCAGACTTCAAAAATCATACGACTACAAAAGGAGAAGAAATACATCGACCAAACTGCAGCGTGCTGGACATAACATAAATATGAGGACAGGTAGACAAATCTGATGCCATGATTTCAAGGTGTTTGAGTGTGCTAGAAGAACAATGAAATGTATAAGAAGATGTTTTTCACCTCCTTGATATGACGATTCTCAAAACAGCCAAATTCTCTACACTCTGAAGGACAGGGAAAATCAAACCTTAGAAGAGTTTCGTTATCGAGTGGTGCGTAGTGTGTTGGCACACAACACAGTTCAGAGAGTGACAGCCCAAACGCCCACTCCCAGACCATTGCAGGGCCGTCAAGAGATACACCGCGCACGCGCTGTTGGGAGTCTCGCAATTCATTCTCAACGATCCCGGCCACGGGAACACAAACGGTGTCCACAACGCGGTGCAACGTACTGCCAGCAAACCACACGACATGCCAAGAAGCGGATCAAGGGACACGCGTTACCAGGCAGTGACTGTAATGTAGGGCTTTTGCCTGGAGCCCTGCTTCAAAGAAATCTCATACATTGATCCATTACCTGATAAGAGGTAGATGTATGTCGAGTTAGTGAAATAAAAAAGTCCAATGACATTGTAATATACTGTAATACTATTACCGTAATTGAAAATGATTATTAGATTTTGGAAACGTATTTGTAGGTCTGATATATTCAAGGGTTGAAATGTAGTCATGCATCACACGTAAACAATCAACTCTTAGGATACAAAAACCGAAATATAGCAAAAATGTTCATCATAGCTATTTTGACATGAAAAATAAATTGTTAAGGGTTTTGTTTGTCTTTATAGCTGTTAAATTGAACCATTAGACCCACACAATAAATTAAAAAAAAAAATCGAAAAAATTCCCGGCCCAGCACTGGCGTGGGTCATATGTCCAAAAATTGGCCAGCAACCGACGGGTTAAGGGCTCACCGTCCTGACATTGAAGGTCAAGAGGGTAGGACACCCCTTCCCTCACCGCCCTGGGTACTCCCCGGACGCAGCTGGCGTGACGTGTCTTTGCGAGGCCTTATGGGACGTTGCCGCGCGTCGGTTGCTAGCCACGGGCAGCATCACCATGGCCGTTGTCCTCAGCCCAGGACTGACGAACACGTCGCCCAAGTCATGTGAGGGGTGTAGGCCCTTTCTGCCTCCTGGCACGCCTGCTGCCGATCTGGGCGGGCTCGCCGCCAACCGCCTATGGCCGCGTTGGTGTCCACTAGTTTTTTCTGTTTGTTCGCTTTGGATTTTTTACCCCGAATTGGTGCCAGGCCTCGGTGTCCTCGTCCTTGCTGGTGCTGGTGGTCGTCGAAGGTCTCGTCAGGAAACATGGTCCTTCTCACAGTCTTTGAACTCTTATGCAAACGGTTCATGGGCGGGGATGTGTTCGTATGCAGGGGAAGTCAATGTAGGGAATGGAAGAGGGACGGATTCTAAGGGTGTTAATGTGACTTCAACGGGATAAGGTCGTCAGGGGGACAACAGACGTGCCTTGGGGAGGCTATGGTCCTGTCGTGGTCGTTCCATGCGGTCGCATGGCGGTGGCCGACTCTCCTGCCAGAAGCCTCTTGAGGACGCACCCGCCTCAATCGGTTTGATTCGTCGTCGCTAACTACCTTCTTCTTGACGCCTGAAGTGCCTAGTCTTCCTCCTATGTACATGTGCAGGGCCATTGACGAGTCGCCAGGGAACTTTTTTCATTCCTGAGAACAGCCGCGTGGGGGAGCGTGATTGTTCATATCATTACTTTGCTGCTTAGGCACGGGGAACCAAGAAATCTTGCCTAACACACGATGCACGCGGGCATGCAAGTAGTGGAGGTGGTAAGGAAGGTGGGATTTAGCGGCATCAGGTTGGAGTTGTGAGGCGTTCTTGGATACCATATATGGTAAAAACAGACTTAGTGATGATCGTGCCCCCCCCCTGCCTCCAAAACTTTCGTGGAAATGCCGTCAGCACTGTACACACTTGCTGTCACCATTCATCAGCCATTTAGTTTTCTGAACCTCCTCATCCTCTCCTCCTCCTCCTTCCTCCCTCCTCCTCCGCCTCCCTCATCTCCTCCTCTCCTCCTCCTCCCGGGTCACATTCTAATATCATCTTATAGTCTTTCATGTTCATCCATAAAAAAAACATTCCTAATTTTTTTTTTTAATTCGAACTGGGCTGGGGGGTCTGGGGGGTCTGCAGCATCCACCAGTCGCAGGGCTCCGACGCTGGATGCCATGTTCCAGCTCTCCGAGTGCTGCGAGGATTGCACACGACCTCCAGGACTGAAGGGCGAGCGCCTCGTTACTCTAAGTAAGGCCGTATATGGGCCTTATAGAGCAAGAGCTTCAGTCCCCTGTCGAGTAAGCTGGGCTACCCTCCGCAGGGCAGAGACCCCTGTGAGAGGCCCCCCTTTTTGCAATGTGTTTGATGTGGGCCGGTTCAAACCTTTAGCTCTCGGTCCACCTCTACTCCCAGGAACCTTGACCGGCTTCTGGAGTGGGAGAGGGAAACGCCACCAAACCGCAGCCCTCCCTTCCCCCTGCTGGCCCGGCAGCGGGGGGGGGGACCGAGAAACCACCATTGCCGTTTCTTCCTCCGGAGCAAAGTTCACGGCCAAGTTGATACCCCACTCCTGTATAACACTCAGCTTCTGATTTGACCTCACAGCAGCACGCCCACTGTCATTGTCGCGGGCGGGTTAGGAGCAAGGAGGAGAGTTACACGTCATCAGCGTAAGCCGAGAACTGCTGGCAGCTGCGGAGAAGCTCGTCCACGTAGATGTTCCACAGGACTGGCCCCAGCACAGAGCCCTGTGGGACTGAGACTTTCCACTGGCAGGGGACTCAGAGGCTGATCGTTAAACTACGACCTGGAGGGTTCTTCCCTGCAGTAGGTTCCCCAGGAGCTAGCCTAGGAGGTCACCCTGGTGCCTTTTGCCTCGAGTTTTTCGAGAAGGCCCTCCGTGCCACACCTGTCAAAGGCACACGCTATGTCTACGGGCAAACAACGAACAGTGTCAATGGACGTCATCCAGGGCGTCCTTGCCACGTGCTCGGGTTAGAAGCATCAGCAGTGTCAGAGGTGGACGTCCAGGTCTGAACTCCCAAACTGTTGGTAAGAGAGGAAACCACGGTAGTTATCGCTGAGGTGACGACAAGATACACCTTCTAGACACGATCCTATAGAACACTTTCCCCACCACAGACAGAAAGGAGAGACTGGGCTGTCCTGTAGTTTTTGGGGTCAGATCTGGAACTCCTTTCGGGAAACAGGAACCACTCGAGCGTCCTTCCAACGCTGAAAGGCCAGAGTTTTCCTGCAGGCAGGCACGTGAAAAGACTGTGGTGAGAGGGACAGACAGCTCACGGGAGCGCACTGTTTTAACAAGGTGCGGGATGACGTCATCAGGGCCAGTGGCTTTTTTTGGTGTCGAGGCCTCGCAGGATGTGCTCGACCTGCGCCTGCGTCAACCTCCACCTTGTGGACTCGTCTCGTACACTGCTGGCTCCAGACGAGGAGGGGGCTGTGTGGGGGGCCTCCACCTTAATTTGGCAGAGAAGAGATTAGCCAGCAGGCTGAGCCTTCTCCTTGATGCTGACAAGCTGCTGTTCCGTCCTGCTTGGTGAGGGAGGAAGGAATTGAATCTTGGCGGCTGCTTCCCTGTTTTCTTAAAACCAGGGACCACCAAGTCTTCGTTTCCCACGCCTGGGCCTCGTAGTTTGCGGCCGCAAGTCCTCCTCCCACTTTTTGATGGCCCAATTTGTGGACACTCACCATCCTACTGCAGCCGCCCGGTGCATGTTCTTGTTGCGCCGAGTCGGGTTCCGCTGAAGCGGAGCTACGCGGCGTACTCGGCATCGGCAGTAACACGGACAACGGTAGCCAAAAACCATGGCTGATCCGTGGGCTTGCGTGGTGTCTAGTCGCGGTGTGGTGACATGGCGTCTCTGTAAGGGACAGGAGGCGGGGACGTAAGGGCTCGCGACATATTATCCGCCCATACCGCAGCAAAGACCCCACGCCGTGTGACTCAGGTCACGGCCGCTAAGGAGGGCCCGTCCGCCTTATCCACAAACCAGACAGTACGGTAGTAGAGTGGCCTCGTCACCGAGCCACGCCATCTCTATACTGTGTTAAGACAGCGTTAGGTGGTCATAGATGCCCACTAATCCTAGCTGGTTGACAGACATGAGAGTGTCCCCCTGGAGGTCAGAGATGACAGGGGGTCCAGTGCCCCCCCCCCCCCGCTCGTGTTGTAGGGTAAGGTCACGTGGTCGTCAAGCCTGCACAGTGAGGAGGGCTCTCATAGGCATGCTGTTCCAGGTGGCCAGTGGTTAGGTCGCCCACCCCCTAGACGTGCCGGTTCTGCAGCACGGGTGCTCAACATCAGGTCGTCCAGGGCCCAGTGAGGTACGGGAGCGAGGTGGGTCCCTGACGTGGCGGGCGATACATGGCAGCACAGCAGGATGGCTGATCGATCAGCCAGCACTGCACCCGGTAAGAATATCACCTCAATTTAAGGGAGGCAGGGACCACATCGAGGTGCTGGGCTTGCACTCCTTCCTTGAAGCAGAGAGCCACACCGCCACCTGCTCGCTCAAGGGCGGTCCCTCCTGTTCAATTGGGTGTAGACAAGTATCTTGCCGAACGGGGATCAACTCGTTGTTGAGCCAAGGGGATCGTCGCACAACTACGTCAGCACTATTTCGTAGTACACAGATTGTTGGGCTAGGTCTCGATGTTTTCGTTCGATGACCACGGACATTTTGGCGGAGGATAATCTTTAATGTATGGCTTGGAACGTTAGGCCGTACCAGGATGGATGGGGGAGTTGAGCGTCAGGGGCCTGGTGGTGTGTGTCCGGGGTGATAAGAAGTTTAAAGGGCCCGGCCTGAGGATATACGTTGGGGGGGAGGGCTCCACTGCCGGCCCTGCTATGAACCCAGGCACACAAGCTGCGAACCAAGAGTGGAGCTGGGCTGTGTGTGGGTGCTGGGGCGGGTTTGCTGAGGTGGTAGGGCGGGGAGAGGGGCTGCCCGAATTACCTTCCCTCCTCCAAAGAATTTGCCTGAAGAGCCGCTCTGCGCTGGTCGGCGTTTCGAGGCGTAGCAGGTCACAGCTGTGTGCCATTTACCGTGTGCAGTAATTTTTTCTGGGGGACTTGTCTCAGTGGCTGGTTGGCGCCGTGGTGGCTCTGGGTAGCCTCATGTCCTCAGACTCACTTTATCGCGACCTCACACTTCTCTTATTTTTCCGCTTTTTTCTTTTTATTAAAAAAGGAGGCGGCCGGGTGGTGACCGGGGTTCGGCGTGGAGCCGGTGTGTTAGAGCGGGATAGTACCGCAGGTCACTCGATTAGCGAAAAAGAACGCAGAAATGGCGGGCTGGTGCGCATAAGCGTGCAAATTGTGATGGGGGGGGGGGAGAAAGGGGAGAAAGGGAGGGAGGAGGCTATGGGATGGGAGAGGGAAGAAGGGGAAGGGGATCAGAGGGGAAAGGAGTGGGGGGGACGGGGGAGAAGGACGGATGCAGAAGGATGGAATGAGAAGAGGGAGGGAGGGGGAAAGGAAAGGAGGGTGGCGGGCGGGAGAGAAGGGGCGGGGGGGGTGAAGACGGGGGGAGGGAGTGAAGGAAGAGGCAAAGGGAGAGGTGGGGAGAGAAGGTGGGTGGGGGAGCAAGGAGGTAGGGGAGAATGAAAGCGAGGTAGGGGAGGCGGTTAGGCAGGGAGGGAGGAGGGGAAAAAGTAGAGGAAGGGCGAGAAAGGAAAGAAATAAAAAGGAAGAAAGGAAGAAGAGAAGGGGAAGAAGGAAGAAAAGGAGAGGAAATGGGTGGAGGAGAAAAAGAAATGAAAGATCGTTGGGAAAAAAGGGGGGGAGGGATGAAATGGAGAGGAGTGGAAGGAGGGAGGATGGAAGAAGAGGGAAGGAGGGAGGAAGGAAAAAAAAAATAAAGGGTGTGGGAGGAGAAGAGAAAGGGGAGGACAGAGAGGATGGATAATGGAGAAGGGAGAGGGGATAGGGGTGAGGAGGAAGGAAAGAATGTGGGAGAGGGGAGAAGAGGGAGAGAGAGGGGGGTGGGAGAAGGAAAGAATGTCAAGGGAAAGAAGTAGAAGAAATAGGTTTAGAGACAGAGGAGGAGCGGCGTGGCCGAGAGGGGGGGGAGGAGATAAGGAGAGGAAAAGGGGGGAAAGGGATCGGAGAGAGGTGGGGAGAGGGAAAGGTAGAAGGATAAGGGGGGGAGGAAAAGGGGAGAGGGGTGTGGAGGGAACAGAAAAACCATGGGGAAATAAGGATTGAGGTAAGGGGGAGGAAGAAAAGAGAAAGGATGATGTGGTGAAGGATGATGTAAAGAAAAAGCAAAAAAAGGTGGGGATGGGAGCAGGGGATGGGAAATACGAGGAAGAAAAAGGGGGTGAGAGGTGGGAGAAAGGAGGGGGAGGGGAGGGAGGCAGGTTAGAGACAATGTGGCCAGACGGTTGGTCTCCTAGGGAATTAAGGAGCAAAGCAAGGTGGTCTGTAGTGACGACCTCAAGGGCTAGGGCACATGATTTACACACTGTTTGCACAATGTTCCACCCCCTGGCCAACAGGTCACTATTTACTGCACTGTACTGCCATCCTAACTTCACTTTACTTCGATCCTCAACTCTCATGCAATCACTCCAAGTCTCAGCTATGCAGCCATTCTTACACCATCCTGCACTCTGTGTCTAATGATGCCGCCATCACAACCAGTGACCCTATGTACATTCACACTCATATTATGTCAGCAAGATGATCTCGCACCCTGCATTTAAGCTTGCCACATCCCCTCTGTTTTTAGTGACTACGATTCTATGTCATCTCGCTATGCATCCTTTCTTTATTTCCCCTTTATATAGCTCGCATCTTGACTAACGATCGTAGCAGACAACATAATGACGCGATCGCAGTCTGCGTCTTTTTCTAGTCACCCTGCATTGACATCCCTTCCAGCCACCTCCCTGTTTACCTATGATGTCGAGAGTCCCCTCCTATAAACCTAGTTGCATATATTGAGTTTTGTGTTGTGTGTGGGCGTACATCTTAGTGCCATTTATTTGGATGAGAGACTACACTGACGACACTCCGATAAGCACACGTGAGCCGATGCATTCAAACCACAGTGTAGTTATGTCTTGGCTACAGACCTTTGCAGTTCTTACAGTAAGTCACTGAGCAAGAGCATGTGATCATAGTTAATCTTTTAAACTATTGTCAGACCGTTCCCGTCCCCCCCAGCTCACTACGTCACTTAGTCTCGCTGTCTCATCGTGGCGTACATAGCTGCAAGCTGACTAGCACGCCATCATAAACTATACCGCCACGACTGCATAGTATCGTGCAACTACACGCACGTACAGACAGCGTAGTACCAATGCGACACAGCACACACGGAGCACAGACTACACAAACTAGTCATAAGTAACTATGACAGCACACACACACACACGACACACACACACACACACCACACATAACGCACACATCGCGCAACACACACACACACACACACCACACAACACACACACACACACACACAATCATACACACGCCCACACACACACGCACACACACACACACAACACACCACACACACACACACCACACACACATACACATACACACGCCCACACACACACACACACACACACACACACACACGCACAGACACATCTTTTACATAGTATGTGTTGTCATTTAAATGGCACGTAAACTTAACGTTTTTTCCTATTATCATCGGACTTAAGTTCATGGCGCGCCTCGTCGTTGGCTGGTTTTGGTATTGTTATGTTTTGCTTAATATGTTTATTTATAGTCTTTTAGTTCTTATTTATTATTTCTAGTTTGCTTTATTTGTTATTAGGATGATTTTTCTATGGGGGTTTCGTTGTTATTGTAATCTGTTTTTTCTTATCATTATTAATTATCATCATCACGCTTATTGTTATATTTATTATTGTTATTATTATTATTATGTATTATTTATTACTAAATATATTATGATCCTTTTTTTTTTTTTTTATTATTAGTCGTATGATATTTTATTTGTTGCCATTATAATTTTTATCAATATCTCGCTGTTTGACATTAAAAAATGGGGGTTTGTGCATTATGGGAGTTTGGGTTTATCATTGGATGAAATTGAAATACGTGGGCATACAGGCATACATATTACGAAAAAAATATGGTAAGTAAACATAGACTATGAAAAAGATAGAAGTGGCGAAATGTGAACGAGAGGGAAGAGAGAGAGAGAGAGAGAGAGAGAGAGAGAGAGAGAGAGAGAGAGAGAGAGAGAGAGAGAGAGAGAGAGAGAGAGAGAGAGAGAGAGAGAGTGTGTGCGTGTGCGTGCGTGCGTGCGGTTCCTAGCCTGTTAGCCAGTTCCTAGCCAGTTCCGGTTAGGGTTCCTCTGCGCTGCCTTCCGGACACAGATTTCGGCCAGTTCTTCAGTTCTTTAACCCTTCTGTTGTGTCTTTGCTCCCCCCCTTGTCACCCCGCCCCACTGACCCCCCCCTGGTGATACGTTTCCCTGGCTAAGTCATTAAGTGGCTTTCTGTGTCCTTGAGCAAGTGCTGATGTCATTCGTTTATGTGCGTGAGTGCGTGCGTGCGTGCGTGCGTGCGTGCGTGCGTGCGTGCGTGCGTGCGTGCATGCGAAGAAATATTGAAGAGGATCTGTATATTTCTCAGTATTGTGTAAAATGAAAGTCTAATATATATCTAATTGATAGGATGTATAAAAATTCAGGTTTACCAGGCCCCCTTCTTCCCCCCTCTCCCAAAACCCCATCTGAGACCTTCAGCGACAGAGTTCCAACTAGATACTGGGCGCTTGCTGTTGCCAATAACAGGAGGGGAGGAGGAGGAGGAGGAGGAGGAGGAGGAGTAGTTAGGGAATGTGTAGGTCAGGAAAAAGATCGAGAAGGATGGAGGAGGAGGGGGATATGTTAGGCCAGAATGAGGAGGAGGAGAAGGAGAAAGGGCAGGAAGAAGCAAATAATAAAGTAGGATAAGGAAGAAGAAGCAGAAGAAGAAAGTGCGAGGAGGAGAAAGAGGAGGCCGGAAAAGGCAGGAGAAGTAGGAAGAGGAATACCAACACACGAACATACTGATTCTTGCCTCTCGATATCTCCCAAACTTGAACCATTTCCTGAATTTTGGCAAATCGCAAATTGTGACAGATAAGCTCGGGCGATAGGCGAGGAGAGAGAGGGAGAGAAGGAGAGGATAAGGAGCAAATATGAAGAGGAGGAGGAGGAAGAGGCAAGACCAGCTGTTTAGGAGGTAACAAGAAAAAAAAAGTGTTTGGAGTGAAAGTTAGAAATGTGTTAAAAAGTTAGTTAAACGGTCATTTATTAGTAAAAGACAAAAATAGAATGAGGTGAACAGGTGCTATGAAGAGGGGCAAGTAGAGGTAGATAATGGGGGGCCTAATGTTTTTTTGGGGCGTTTTGTGGGGTCTGAGATGATAAAATTTGACCTTTATTGGGTTATGTCGAGCTTACGAAGTTTGGACCATGTTGTGTTTATTCATATTTGGAGCAGGGAGGGTGGGGTATTGATATTCTCTCTCTCTCTCTCTCTCTCTCTCTCTCTCTCTCTCTCTCTCTCTCTCTCTCTCTCTCTCTCTCTCTCTCTCTCTCTCTCTCTCTCTCTCTCTCTCTCTCTCTTTTTTATTTTTTATTTAAGCATACATAAGCATGAACCACAAAGGTGCACTGTCGTGTGCTACCTATCTTAAGCGGCTATTACACGGGCACTATTCTGCTCAGTGAGCAGATTTCACTGAGCAGTTTTGAGGATTTTGCTCAACCAAAGCCTGTTTGATTGAGCAAAGAGGGAACTACTTTGAAGCTATTTTTGCTCGTCATTTCAGTGAGCAAAAACGTTTTCTGTATAAAGGACCGAAATTAGTGATGACTATATTATTTATTGCAAGATCATTTTCTTCTAAAACTCTCAAGAAGACATCTACATGCCTGCTGACTGGACAGACGAGATGGAAAGCTTACTGATTGACTTAGTTCAGGCACATCCTACAATATGGAACATATATAGCCCTTTATTTGTAAAAAAAACATTAAAAAAGAAAAATATACACCCTCAATACCTAAGAAGCCTGGACCTTCCAAGTCATTTATTTACGGTGATACACAGGCGACAGGTGTGTTGCGAGGCCGTACAGGTGTGTAGTGACAGGTGTGGTGTATATGGTAAAGCGAGAGAGGCTAAGAGTGCAGTGTTAGCACCCGAGTGTGTGTGTCTGACCTACAGAGCGAACGCGTAGTTCTCGTCCACTATAACGGCGTCAGCCCCGTACCGCCACGGCCACGGGTACGGCGCGGGCCACAGTGGTCCATAGAAGCTACTCTCGGGGATTACAGGAAGTTTAAATGAATCAAAAACCTTTGGCCTAATCAAAAAACCTTTCTTAATTAGGTATATTGAATTGAAAGTAGTTAGTTTCGTACACTGATTTTGAGTATTTTCGTACATACCTGGTGTCATTTCGTAACTCTAGTAGTCAAGTTCAACTCTGCGCTGAGTGTACGAAACGACTATGGTTTCATATAGACTACGAAACAACTTTTGGTAATAATGTACGAGAGTTTCGCGGTCGTTTTCAGAGACACCAACTATTTTTTCTTGGCCTAAAATAGGTGCTTGTTCTAATGGAGATAGTTTTATTTTGCGCAACACCCCCCCCCCAAAAAAAATAATAATTATAATAATAATGAAACCTAACCTAACCTTATAGGTTTTAATGAAACCTAACCAAACCTTAAAGGTTTTAATGAAACCTAACCTAACCTTATAGGTTTTAATGAAACTTAACCTAACCTTAAAGGTTTTAATGAAACCTAACCTAACC
The DNA here is from genome assembly GCA_016584305.1 of Chionoecetes opilio. Taxonomy (NCBI): domain Eukaryota; kingdom Metazoa; phylum Arthropoda; class Malacostraca; order Decapoda; family Majidae; genus Chionoecetes; species Chionoecetes opilio. The sequence goes on along the minus strand of JACEEZ010024442.1, from coordinate 3,711 downwards.
TTAAAGGTTTTAATGAAACCTAACCTAACCTTACAGGTTTTAATGAAACCTAACCTAACCTTAAAGGTTTTAATGAAACCTAACCTAACCTTAAAGGTTTTAATGAAACCTAACCTAACCTTAAAGGTTTTAATGAAACCTAACCTAACCTTTAAAAGGGTTTTTAAAGAAACCTAATCTAACCTTATAGGTTTTAATTAAACCTAACCTAACCTTATAGGTTTTAATGAAACCTAACCTAACCTTAAAGGTTTTAATGAAACCTAACCTAACCTTAAGGGTTTTAATGAAACCTAACCTAACCTTAAAGGTTTTAATGAAACCTAACCTAACCTTAAAGGTTTTAATGAAACCTAACCTAACCTAAAGGTTTTAATGAAACTAACCTAACCTTAAAGGTTTTAATGAAACCTAACCTAACCTTAAAGGTTTTAATGAAACCTAATCTAACCTTATAGGTTTTAATTAAACCTAACCTAACCTTAAAGGTTTTAATGAAACCTAATCTAACCTTATAGGTTTTAATTAAACCAAACCTAACCTTAAAGGTTTTAATGAAACCTAACCTAACCTTAAAGGTTTTAATTAAACCTAACCTAACCTTAAAGGTTTTAATGAAACCTAATCTAACCTTATAGGTTTTAATGAAACCTAACCTAACCTTAAAGGTTTTAATGAAACCTAACCTAACCTTAAAGGTTTTAATGAAACCTAACCTAACCTTAAAGGTTGTAATGAAACCTAATCTAACCTTATAGGTTTTAATTAAACCTAACCTAACCTTAAAGGTTTTAATGAAACCTAACCTAACCTTATAGGTTTTAATTAAACCTAACCTAACCTTATAGGTTTTAATTAAACCTAACCTAACCTTAAAGGTTTTAATTAAACCTAACCTAACCTTAAAGGTTTTAATTAAACATAACCTAACTTTAACCACAAAGTATACTTTTTTTTTTCTTTTTTTTCCGCGCAAAATAAAGCTATCTCCATTACAACAAACACCGCTTATTAGGAAGCGCTATGATAATTTGTATCATAACCGCACTCAGGTCTGTATGCATTTTGCTCATCAAAACACAGATCACCGTGTAATAGTTTCGTTGAGTAGCTCAGTGAAATCTGCTCAGTGAAATCTGCTCAGTGAGCAGAAAAGTGCCCGTGTAATAGCGCCTTTAAGGGCAAGTAAATATAGCTATATACACATAAATACAAAGACCTAAAAAACTAACATTATATACATATAAAGTGTTTGTTGAGGCACTGTTGCTGTCAATAGTGTCACAGTATTACTAGCGTCAGCGGGGTGGGCTTCGACAGTCTCCACCGATTGGCCGCCAACTTTACACTTTGTGTGTTCATCTGGATATGAGGGACAGCGGCCGTGACAATGTTCCACATCCTGGAGACGTGGCCCACAAAGGTGCGTTGGTGCTGGCTGGCACGGGAACGCGGCACCTCCACTGCATCACCACTGGTAAGCACCGTTCTCGTGCTTCGCGTGGCGATCCTCGGAGGCTGTCGTAACCCAGCCAGGTGTGGCACTCCCTGCACTTATGCCTTGTGGAATACCACAAGCGCCGCGACGTCCCTGCGGTGTTCCAGTGAGTCGAGAGGACTCACCGGCTCGAACTGGGCTGGTGGATCTGGGGGGTCTGCAGCATCCACCAGTCGCAGGACTCGACGCTGGATGCTGTCCACCCTCCTAGTGTGCGAGGCTGCAGACGACATCCAGGAGAGGGCGGCCGTACTCTTAAGTAAGGCCGTATCTGGGCCTTGTAGAGCAAGAGCTTCCCTCCCCTGTCGAGGAAGCTGGCTACCTCGCAGGGCAGAGACCCTGTTGAGAGGCATTTTTAGCAATGTGTTTTATGTGGCCGTCAAACCTTAGCTCTCGGTCCACCTCTACTCCCAGAACCTTGACGGCTTCCTGGAGTGGGAGAGGAACGCCACCAAACCGCAGCCTCCCTTCCACTGCTGGCCCGGCAGCGGGGGACCGAGAAACCACCATTGCCTGTGTCTTCTCCGAAGCAAAGGTCACCTGCCAACGTGTACCCCACTCCTGTATAACATTCAGCTGCTGATTGACCTCATCAGCAGCACGCTCACTGTCATGTCGCGGGTAGGAACAGGAGAGAGTACAGTCATCAGCGTAAGCCGAGACTGCTGGCAGCTGCCGGAGAAGATCGTTCACGTAGATGTTCCACAGGACTGGCCCCGGCACAAAGCCCTGTGGGACTGATGCTTCCACTGGCAGGGACTCAGAGGCCTGCCCGTTGACGACGACCTGGAGGGTTCTTCCCTGCAGTTAGTTTCCCAGGGGCAGCAGGAGGTCACCCTGGATGCCTTTTGCTCGGAGTTTTTCGAGAAGGCCTCTCTCTCTCTCTCTCTCTCTCTCTCTCTCTCTCTCTCTCTCTCCTCTCTCTCTCTCTCTCTCTCTTCTCTCTCTCTCCTCTCTCTCTCTCTCTCATAAAGGAGGTAACTCAATTCCATTACATACATAATCTCGTGGAACAAGTTGATACATTCAAACACCCCCCAAAAAAAATATAATAATGGATTCATAAAATCATACACACAAACACCACTACACACACAAACACCACTGATTCCTCTCTCTTCTAAACTCTCCTCTACCTCATCATCTCCTCTCATCTCCTCTCTTCTCTCACTCTCTCATCATAAAGGAGTACTCAATCATTACATACATAACTCGTGAACAAGTTGATACATTCAAAACACACCCCAAAAAAAATATAATAATGGATCATAAAATCATACACACAAACACCATACACACACAAACACCACGATTCAATCTCTTTAAAAACAACACACACACACACTACACACACACACAACACGCACACACACACACACAACACACCGACACAATACATAACATTGAGGAAAAGGGAATGAAAAAAAAACTATCAAAAGAGTCAAATTATATCCTGTCACACAAAAGAATACAGGTAAATCCCGCAATCCTAAAGTTCACTCCTACCTGTGGACCTGCTAGACAAGAGGTATCAATAATTGAAGCAGGATGTGCTTTGAGTCATAAAGGGGGGGGGGGGTGTAGGGCGGTGTCTGGTATCGTTTAAAAAACAATAGGTAAAGAGTCTTGAATTTTAGTGTGTGTGTGTGCTTTCTTTGGGTAGTGTGGATGTGTCTGTGGCTCTGTGGAGTGGCTTGGTGGTGTGTTGTTAATGACATTCATTAACCACGAGTGCAACTGTGTGTCGTGTGTGTGTGTTATTCGTTATATTTGCCAACCGCGGTGTATCGACGTTGTTCGTGCGCTCCTTGGAGCTGGACTATACAGGGTCGCTTTGTCAAAGGGAAGTCTAACCGGAAAATAACCTACCTGCAGCAGTGATACATGGTTCGTGTGCAACAAAGTGAGTGCATATTAGAGCACTAAAATGCCAAAAGTGTAAGAAATACATACACAAGATTGTACTAGTCTTCCTGTGTACACACATAAACGTGAACTTTTCAACTCCAGGAGTCCCTACACTGTGAGACTGTGCGGACGCACTCATGAACAGGAGACATTTGCTTGTGTGTGCCTTATTGAAAAGAAAGGAGACTACATAAAACTGAAGAACAGGTGAGGAAATAAACTAACTAGTGCAACATGAATTGATACGCACAAGGTAGAACAAAACAAGGTGAACAAAACGAGATATATGTACACTACAGCTTGGT
>JACEEZ010024441.1:0-35151 GCA_016584305.1 Chionoecetes opilio | reverse complement strand
AGGGTAATTAAGCCCATATGGCGCGGCGGGGGATTTTTGGGGGTAATTACAGGGTGCGGCTCCAACCTTGGGACCGCAGTGGGTCACCCTAGCAAGCGTGACCTGAAGGGTAATTAAGCATATGGCGCGGCCAAACCCTTTAGGGTAATTAGCAGGTTGGGGCCCCCCAAACCCCGGGGACCTCTACACTCCCTTTTCTTTGTAACGGGTTCCCATAATTACAACGTCTTTTTGTTTTATGCTTTTATATGTTTAATTAATGTCCCATTATGTTATTTTTGTGCTATTTTCTTTTTCAAAATGCTTTTTCTATAAAATAGGTAGACATTTGGGGAAATAGCCTGTGTGTTTGTTGTGTTTATACATTTTTTAAATTTTACTGATTTTTTATTTATTTTTTAATTTGATGGGGCTGGAACCAAACCTATATTTTACCATTAGTTAGTGTTTCGTTTTAAGAGATTTGCTTTACGAGTATGCAGGGGAACCTAACTGCTCGTATCTGGGGGACCTCCCTGTACATATACCGTTTTTGCCGGCGCATTAGAGCACCTCCGCATCGACGCACCCGTATTTTACAAAAATCTTTAAAAAAAAAATATTAGTGTTTAAGGACTTTTACTTTTCGTAAATTTATTAGGTTTTAAAAAAAAAAGTTTTGTAAGGGGAAAACAAATGTTTTTAGAGAGTACCCAAATAAATATTACAGTGCAGGAATGTGAATAAAAAATTATCTATTTAAAAGAAAAAGAATGTGTAGGGAAACCCAAAAAATTGGTCATCATTTTTTGCGGCTGCTCCCCAAATTTGATTTCTAATTTTTTCTATTTTGACATATAGCTTAGTTTAAAATGTTGAAGTATGCCTTGTTGTTTTTCTCTGTGTTTAGACGGGAAAATTTGCAGAAAGATAATGGTATTTTTTCGGTAGTGGGCTTTCAAAAGTCCTAGGTTTCTTCCCTCCATTATCGTGTATCTTTTTTCATTCTGTGTTTTTTTGAGCCCATTTCCCATGGCCCCAATCGAATATTAATGGCTTACATTACTACCCCGAAAATCTCCCGTTATTTCAGCCAAAAATTAAGTTGGGTTTTAAATCAGTTTGGGTTAGGTTAAGGTGGGGTTTTGGTTTTTTAAGAAGCTATAGAGATAAAACGAAAATTAAAAAACTAGGGCACAGTAGGGCATGTGAAGTCGCATGTTAGGGGGCGGGCCTGGGGGGGCAGGGGGGCCCCCCCACCCCTCCACACAGTAAACAAACTTTGATTTCCGACAATAACGAGAGCCAGTTTTTAATTAAAAAAACCCCCAAAAATATTCAGGAAAACAAGTTTCGGCCTCGAAATTGATGTTGCCAAATAAAAAATTTACCAAATATTAAGGTTACACTGAAAGGGTAACCATCTCTACCTTTTTTTTTATTTTTGAAGGGCACCGATGTCGGGACTAAGATATTCGCCATGGTTTACACCTGTGAATCTATACATCGGGGGAGGGTTGATTTTTTTCCTCGGGAAAGGTACAGGTCAAGGCATGAGGGTATGGTGTGATTGGGCCATGAGGCAGATGAAGTTTTTGGCCCCATGATGGGTCTGGTCTTGGTGTTTGTGGAAAGGCTTCTGTCCATGGCCACCATGAAAAAAAAATTTTGGGGGGGCTTTAGCCCCAGGGGGTGATGGGCGAGCGCAGCGGGGGCCTATCCAGCTGGGGGGTCGGGGGGTAATTTTGAAATAATCAGTTCAGGGAAATTTTTGGGGCCCCAAAAAAAACGAAAAGAAAGGGAATTAGCTTAATTAATGACACATAAATTAAAAAGAGTACCCCTGCATATACCATTTTAAACTAATTTGTAATTTGAAGAAAAATTTTTTTCTTTTTATACAAAATAATACAATTTGCCTTTTTTCTCTCTCCACTAACAACTACAAAAAATTTCCCACAATGTATTTTTTTGGTTTGTTTCCCCCCCCCGAAAGGTTTTTATTTTGAAAATGAAAAAAAATTAAATTAAACTTAAAATATATTCGGGTATTCCCTTTTTGCAAAAAAAACAGTACAGGGAAACTTAGTTAAAAGAAAAAAGTAATAATCATGTAAAGTAACAAAAACCGTTTTAACCTGCCCCCCCACTGCCTTACCGGCACCCACTCCCTTAACCTGCATACCCGGGTTTTAACCTGCCTCCCGTCCTGTGTTCCCCCTCCCCCCCACTGCCTTACCCTGGCCCCATGCCTTTACCTGCTCGCATCTGTGTTAAACCCCTGCCTCCCGTCCTGTGTTCCCCTGCCCCCCATGCCTTACCTGGTCCACTGCCTTAAACCTGCCTCCCGTCCTGCTTAACCTGCCCTCCCTTCCTTTTGTATCCCCCCCTCCTTAAACCGCCCCACGGGTTTAACCTCCCTCCCATCCGGGTGTTAACCTGCCTCCCACTCCCTTTCCCCGGGCCCCCACTGCCTTTTCCCTGCCCCCCATCCTGTGTTAACCTGCCTCCCTCCTGGTTACCTGCCCCCCCTCCAACCCCCCCCCCCTTTTAACCTGCCCCCCGGCCGTCCTGTTTTCCCCTGGCTCCACGCCTTTACCGCTCCCACGGGTTTTAATCTGCCCCCACCGTGTTAACCTGCCCCCCACTGCCCTTACCCGGGTTATCCCTTAACCTGCTCCCGTCCTGTTTAACCTGCCTCCCGTCTGTGTTAACCCCCTCCCGCCCTGTGTTACCCTCCCACCCACGCCTTAACTGCCTCCCGTCTGTGTTACCCTGCCCCACTGCCTTAACCTGCCTCCCCTTGAAACCCTGCCTCCCGTCCTGTTTACCCTGCACCCCTCCCTTAACCGCCCCCCTCTGGTTCCCCTTCCCACCACTGCCTTACCTCCTCCCACTGTGAACCTGCCTCCCGCCCCTGTGTTACCCTGCCTCCCACTCCCTTTCCCCGGGCCCCATCCCTTTTCCCTGCCTACCACTGTTTTAAATGCCTCCCGTCCCGTAGAATATACTTGTAATTTAAAGGGTTTTGTTAGAAAAAATATTTCAACTTTTAAATGAAACATCAAACCAATTTTTTTATAAAAGTGTGAAAAATAAAGGTTTTTCTCCTGGCATGGAAATTGGGTAAATTTTCCTTTTTTTTTGTTTTTTTGGGGAGCAGGCTACTAGCACAATTTGGGGGGGCTGAGTCTTGACTTGGGGGGGCTAAGTCCCCCTTAGCCCCCCCCCGGGCGCCACTGTTTTGTCCTTCACAGGTACCGTTGCAGCCTTTTACTAGCACTCTTTGTTACAGTTTACAATTTCCTTTTCCAAGAGATACAGGGGTGAGGATTTAGGGACGAGGTGGCCACCCTGTCCCCATCCATTTACAGTGGAGAGCGGCAGCGGGATGCGGGAGGGGGGGGTGTTTACTATGACGGCAAACTTGGCAGCGAAACAGCCCCCTTGTTTCCCCACATCTTTTTTTCTTTAAATCCAAAATTTTTCTTGGTATTTTGCATTACTGTTTATATTTTTAGTAACACAGTTACAAATCTTGTCAGGGTCTACTGCTCAAAACAGATCACTCCAGACCCCCCTTAGTAAAACACCACTGGGCCATTCTGCTTTTTCTGCCGTTTTGTTTATTTCTCATTTTTAAAAATTGGCCGCATTGGCAGGGTGAATTTTTCATTCCCTTTCTTGGGAAAAATGTGTTTATGCCGCCGGCAAATACGGAATTATATATACATTACATATATATAATAATATTTATATGTTTATGACTTTTTTAAAAAAATATTGTTCTTTTGTGTTAAGTACATGAAAAATCCTGTATGGGAATTATAATACTTGTTACACTTGTGTATAATGTTTTAATTTAATTATAAAAAGTAATGCAAGGATTTTATAGTTAGAAGTGATTTCTGACTGACATACTCAATTCTTTTTATTATTACTTGTTTTCTGTATATTGTAAGACTTTTACCCAGACATCAAAAAACTTAAATATCACTTTGGGAAACCTTTCAATAGTAATAGGAAACAGACTGGTTTCCAGTTGCTCAATTGTCCCTAGGGAAAATTTAAAAAAAAGCTCAGTTTTGTCAGCATTTAAAATTTCGGGAGCATTTTTACCATCATTTGGAATTTGTTTCAGGGGGATGAGGAAACTCCTTTTTATTTTTTTATCTGTACTGCTACCTCACCCCTGTACAATAAGGTTTAGTTTGTTATTATTTGTTTCAGTTTTTTTTTTATGTCTGAAAATACAACATTATACGTTTGTTTTAGTTTTCCCTAAATGGCGGCACAACCCAAAAACCCCTCTTTTAGCCTGAAAAAATCTCTCCCTAACAGGGTCGACTTAACGGCGGATAAAATGCGAACCTTTTCCACCGAGTGCCAAAAAAGGGAAAAGACCACTAACAATCGCGTACACCCTACCGGGGGAATAGTAGACAACCAATATGTATTCCCCGGCAAAACATAATGAGAAAAGGTTTTAGCGTCAGTTCCCCCCACAGCTGTTTTCCCCAAAAGCGATGAAACAGTATAACCCAAGGGTAAACACTAGCGAAGCAAATGGCGGGGACATCGGTATGTGCAGTCCCTCTTAGGTTTACCGTGTTTACTAAATATACATAATATAGCGTATATCAGGGGCTTTATGGTTTTTAAGTGAAAAAAAAAGGCGGACCCATAGTAAAATTTTTATCTTTTTTTATATAAGTGGGGGTGGGTTAGTGTTTTTTGCGACAGGTTTCGTATACCCTACCGTAGCTTTTCCACATTTTTTAAACTTTGGCCACAATAGCCTACCGTATTTTTTGGGGGCCCACTTATACGGCAAGTATAGGCCTAACCCGTAATCTTGGGGGCGACTTTTGCCCCCGGGCGACTTATACGCCACCATTTACGGTAAGTGTTATTTGTAAGTCAAGTGGTAATGGAAATACCATACATGTCTTAATTTCTCATTAGTCATAAGTAGTATTTGCAGGTTGATTGGTAGACTTATAGAGCCAAAGTTATGTGGTGATCGGTGGTGTTTTCAGTTTCATTTTTCATTTTTCCCATCGAAAGTAATTTTACATAAATGCCCTCCTAACGTGGTCTTTTCCAGCATGGGACAGTATTTTTACAAATATGCTATGTTAGGAATATAATATCTATATTCCTCATAACATAACAGTATATAGATTGTCTTCAGCTTAGCTAGCCTTAATGTTAGTAGTAATTTCTGTTTTATCAAAGCTGATGATATACAAATAATTTCTTTAATTTTTCACAGGGGCTGTTTTTTAACCTCATCCCTGCTGGCAACCCTATCCCTGAGCCTTACCATTCCACTCACAATGTTTTTGGATGTCTGGCTTAAGGGTGTACAGTACTCCATCCTCATATATCTGGGTGCAGTGCCTATGATGCTTTCTTTCATTGGTGTTACCATCTTCACACACTTTGACAACTGGGACCCACTAATGGATGGATTCAAGTACATAAGCAGAAAATGTTCCAGACAAGATCATTTGTATAGGTAAGTATACATGTTAGTAGTATTTGACATGAAAATATGATATTTGTCATGAAGCATACATTAATTGACAGAAATATGCTTCAAACAAATACTGAAATTATTGAAAATTTTCAAGAACTCAATGCAAATGGATATCATATACATGTGTCCAAAGAGAGCTGATTATTAGAAACACTTTGGTTTCTTGAATTCTTTCTCAATTTCTTTGAAATACAGATGTGGAACGGCTGAATTGTAGAACATACATGAAGTGCTCTTTCTTCTTGTACTCGCAGCAATGTCTGTCCTTGTATGGCAGATATAGTAAAGTCAGACCAAATATGATAATTCTCTTTGTATCTGATCTTATCAGCCAAAGGCATACCATATAATTATCCAAAAATGCCAAATAATACCGTATTTTACGGCTTATAAGACGCTGCATCTTGGAAGACGCACCCTCATTTTGGAAAGAAATTTCTAAGAAAAAAAAAACAGACCTCCAAAATTGTTGTCCGATATAGTACGTACTGGTATACTATACAAGTATCTATATATATACTATATCTAATGTGACTGCGATTTAATAAGAAATATATAAGAAAGATTGAAAGAATACAGAGGGAAGGAACGAAGATAGTCACAAGCTTAAGTGATTTATCGTACGAGGAATGACTGTCAAGATTAAATCCTCTAAACCTTGAGAAAAGAAGGAAATAGGTGATCTAATTAATGTGTTCAGGGTTTCCAAGTGACTGAGAAATGTTGATTGAGAGGATATGTTTTTTTATTGGACGCGAGAGATAAAAGAGGCATGGGAAGAAGTTGAAAAGGATCAAATGCAAGAGAGATATCAAGAAATATGGCTTCCTCTACAGGTCTCTACTGTAGAATAACCTGGATTAGGAGGTAGTAAATGCCATGAATATTCACGACTTCAAAGCCAAGCTGGTTAATAGTAGTTTTCGAGATGGGACAGTATTAGCTTAGCTCTTTTCTTCGGTACACAACCGAGAAATCACAGACTCGATCCTCGGGCGGAGTGGAAAAAAGGTGGGCGGTCTATTAAATCCCAAACCCCTGTCAACCCAGCAGTGAATAGGTACCGGGTGTCAGTCGGGGGTTGTGTCCCGCCTCTTGGAGTGTTGACTTCGGCCAACAAGCACTACAGTAATCCATAAAATTACCGACTTCATAATTGCCAACTTACTAATTAGCGAGTTCATCACGAAAATTTAAAATCTTAAAATTGAAATTAAAAAAAAAAATTGATACAGAAAATGATCCCCAGATGCACCGCATTTAGAAACTGAAGGAATTGAAATACTGTACCTGCCTCCAAATACCACTTCCCTTATCCAAAACCTAGGGATCAAGGTGTAATTCGTGCATTTAAAGCCTTGTACACTCGGCGGAGCATGCAGAAAATTGTTGAAGCCATGGAGCATCACACTGAGTTTAGTCTTTCTACCTACTGGTGCAATTTTAACATTGCAAACAGTATCAGTATCTTGCAGTCAGCAATCGATGAATTGAAAAGGAAACTGTCAATGCTTGCTGGAAAAATTTGCGGCCAGAGTGTGTGAATGATCACAAGGGTTTCTCACTATCAGAAATTAAAACAGATGCTGTTGATAAAATACTGAAACTGGCACGCATTGTTGGTGGGGAAGGTTTTGAAGATCTCACTGCAGATGAAGTTGATGAGTTAGTTGAATCAACTAAAGATGTCCTAACTGAGCAGGAAATTGTTTGAAATCACAAAGTCTGCTAGGAAGAAGATGGGATCCAAAAGAAGGTGAAAGTGCTGCCGTTGAAGAAGAGGATGAGGGACTTTCACTTGAACGTCTGGCAGTTCTGATGCGTACAATTAAAGGGAAGTGAGTGACAATGTTTACGCATGGGATACAAACATGCAACGAGCCCTCAAATTCCAGCATAGTTTAGAAGGAGTCCTAGCTCCTTACAAGCCTTGTTTAATGAAGAAAAGAATTGAAAAAATCTGCTACCGATAACCATGTTTTTCAAAAGGGAAAGCGGCCTGCCCAGCCTGCACCAGTCCCTCCCATGCCAGTAGCGGAGGCAGACCCAGATGAGTCACTGACTGAGACAGACCCATTCAAGCCACTACCAGACGACGACTCAGATGAGCCATCAGTCCTCCTGCCTGGAGGCTCCAGGCCAGCCCCAGGGCCTACCATCCGAGCCCTGGAGGTCACTGCCTAAGGCACTATAGGCATAAATGTAAAAAACGCATTTTACGAAGGCGTCAAGAATTGCCAAAATTCATTAATTAGCGGGGGGGGTTGGAACATATCCCTCGCTAATTTTGAGGGTTTACTGTAATGAAAAAAAATATAATGTTGATATGGAGATGGGACCATATGAATGTAGCTCACGCCCTGTAAAATACAACTACAGTACCCTCCCGAGTTTCGCGCCTGCTTTCTTCCCAAGGCATAGCGCAAAACTCGCGGATCGCGAAACTCGGGTATTGAAAACCTGTAAAAATACTTATTTAGTCCGGTGCGAGGCGTACCTACTGTATTTTACAGCTAATAAGACTCACTTTTTCCCAAAAAAATATCTGAAAATGCCCCAAGCCCCTGTCCACCCAGCAGTGAATGGGTACCGGGTTTTAGCCAATGGTTTGTGAACCGCCTCCCAGGGTGGTGGCTTCGGCCAACACTACGTAGAGGAGAGGAGAGGAGGAAGAGGAGGGAAGAGAGGAGCTTGAGCTTGAGTGGGAGTCACCCAGCGGATGCTGTCGGTGAAGCCTTTAGTCCGGCGTTCTCCCACTCCAAAACTGATCAAAATGTCTTTCCCAGGTGAAATAAACAGGGAAAGAGTTAACAAGTTTTGTTAACGAAGGAGACGAAGTGGAAAAGGACCTATGAAGCGATACTAAGCGATAAAGGTCACAAGAAGAAGAAGAAGAAGAATCTGTCTCGATCGTCTTCTTCTTGTGACCTTTGACGCTTAGTATCGCTTCATAGATTTCTCTTCAAACTTTGTCTTCTTCGTTAACAGATTTGTCAACTCTTCCCTTGTCTATTGCACCTGGGTTACTAAAACATTTTCATTTGTTTTGGTCTGAGTGAGTGAGTGTGTGAGGGCATCAGCTGATGGTTGTGTAACAGTGTTATACGGCAATAACACTGTCACAAAGCCTTCCTCTCTACTCTCCTGTCTCCTCCAGTACCTCCAGAAACCCACAGTACCACACATGTCATGGTTAATAACTTATAAAGGAGTATTTTGTGGTAAATAAGTAAGGAATGGCGGGGGTGTAAGGTTTAAAGGTGCTACTTATTTCGAGGTGTTACCTATCTTATTTAATTATCCTTGATGAGGGCTGTAAAATCCACTTCAAATTTTTCTCTGCACCGTCTAGTGGCCTAAGAACACCCACACGCTGCCCATTAACTCTACCTTCGATTGCGAGGGCATCAGAGGACACAGGGGGTGATATGAGCCTCTAATTACAGGCGTCACTATAGAAATTCTGTCTGAGCCACCAACGGGCGAGGGCCAACCATCACAGCCCTCAAGTAAACCCTCAAGGGCCTACCATCCCATCCCTGGAGGTCACTGCCTAACGGCGCTGTAGGCACACACACACATACACAAAAAAAAAAAAATTGAAGTGTACGAAGCAGCGCGAAACTCGGGGATATAATGCGCGAAAGTCGGGATGGTACGAATTTAGGCCTCAGCGCGAAACTCGAGGATCGCGAAACTGGCATAGCGTGAAACTCGGGAGGGTACTGTAGGTAAATACACACACACACACACGCACGAAGAAAAGAAGAACACAAGATAGGAAGATACAATTATGGAAAAGCAGACTTTGACGGATTAAGAACATTTTTCGGAGAGACAGACTGGAGTAGTTTCCATGCAGCAAGGAGTACCCAGAAAAAATGGGATGAGTTCATCGAATTACACAGAAGGAATAAATAGTTATGTTCCAAGGATAGTTATCAGAGAAAAGAAAAAAAATGAAGGGTTTTAACAGAAAATGTGAATTAACAAGACTAGAAAGAGAAAAAACATGGAATAGTTGGAGGAAAAAAAGGAGGTATCAACCTTTGGGAGAAGTACAAAACAGCTAGAAATGAATATTAAGAATCCGAAGAGAAGAAGAAAGTAACTATGAGAGGAATATAATAGAAAAATGTAAGAACGAACCGAAACTTTTCTATAGATATATAAATGGAAAAATGAAAAACAAAGAAGGAATAGATAAGCTGAAGGTAGAAGGCATAGTGTACGAAGATGCATTACAACAGGCTGAAGTAATGAATAAGTGCTTACAGACTGTATTTACAAGAGAAAGTGAATTTAAAACGAAAAATATAATAGCAAAAGAAAAATATAATGGAAGACATAAAAGTAGACGTAATAGAAGTAAAACGGAAAATGGAAAGTCAAGATGTGAGAAAAGCCCGGGTCCAGATGGAGTGTCAAACTGGATAATGAAAGAGTGCAGTAACCAACTAGCAGGAAAATTACATAGTGTAATTGAGAGTTCACTCAAGGAGAGCAGAGTCCCGCTTGATTGGAAAAGAGCAAATATTGTGGGCCCAAATTTACAAAAGGGGGAGACAAAGAAGAACCATTAAATTACAGGCCAGTATCATTAGCAAGTGCAGTGGCAAAAATGTGTGAAAAAATTGTGAAGGACAGATGGTTGAAATACTTGGAAGAGACAAACACACTCGCAGGTGGCCAGTTTGGATTTAGAGGAGGAATGTCATGTACAACGAATTTATTAAGCTTTTACTCGAGAGTGATCGATGTGACACAGGAAAGAGAGGGGGGGTCGATTGCATATACTTGGACCTAAAGAAGGCATTTGACAAGGTACCTCATAAGTGACTACTCTGGAAGCTAGAACATGTAGGGGGATTGAAGGGTGGTTGCTGAAGTGGATGGAAGACTTTTTGAGCAACAGAGAGATAAGAACAGTAATAAAAGATCAGAAGTCAGAATGGTGCAGTGTGATAAGTGGAGTTCCTCAAGGATCAGTATTGGCTCCAGTGATGTTCTTGGTCTATGTAAATGATATGACAGAGGGAATGAACAGTTGTATGAGTTTATTCGCTGATGATGCTAAATTACTAAGAAAAGTAGAAAGTAAAGAGGACTGTGAGGATTTACAAAAGGATCTAGATAAGATTTTCAGATGGAGTCAACTATGGGAAATGGAGTTTAATGCTAAAAAGTGTAAAGTGATGGAAATGGGCAGTAGCAAAAAGAGACAGAGAGGAAAGTATTCGATGGGAAATGAATGGATAATCAAAACAAAGGTCGAAAAAGATCTGGGAGTGTGGATTACGGATAATTTGTCACCTGAGAAGCATATAAACAAGATCACAGGAGATCATATCAGTTGCTGAGGAATATAAGAATGGCATTCAAATATCTGGTGAAGAGATGATTAAGAAATTGATAACATCTTTGATTCGACCAAGGTTGGAATATGCGGCAGTGATTTGGTCACCACATATAAAGAAGGATATAAGGAAGATTAAGAGAATACAAAGAGCAGCCACAAAAATGGCTCCAAGCCTGAGAGATTTAACATATGAGGAAAGACTTTCAAGTCTAAAACTCCAACTCTTGAGAAAGAAGAGAAAGGGGAGATTTTATAGCAGTGTATAGAGCATCAATGGGTCTGGAAAAAATTGATGAGAAGATCTGTTTGTGTGGGACGATAGAAGTGCAAGAGGTCATGAGAAGAAATTTAAAAGGACAACATGCAAGAGGGACAAAAAAAATACAGCTTTCCGTATAGAAGCATAGAAGCCTGAAACAACCTTGATGCAAAAGTGATTAATGCAAGAAGTATTCAGGACTTCAAAGGCAAGCTGGATAATAGTAGATTTGGAGACGGGACAGTACGAGCATAGCTCTTTTCCTGTATGTTACAACTAGGTAAATACAGACGCAGATCCATTCCCGTTCTATTAAGTTGACGGTCGTAAAAAGGGCATTGACTTAGTGCTGATTGGACTGTCAGAAAACTGCACACATTAGCTTGCACATTAATATCAGGGATGTCTCATTGGAGCTTACCATGATCTTCCATGCTCCTACAGTTGTGTGCTGAAATATACACATGATGCAGAAATTCAAAAAGTATACTGTAATGCTAATTTGGTAATGCTATAATTAGATATCCCTCGTGTCCCATAAGAAATATTTAAATGAGGAAATTATTATTTTTAGATAAACAATCATAGCCCAATGGGGCTTGCCTAGTTTTTCTGCACGACACCTCATACACAGCATTCCATATAAGACAAAGTCAATATAGCAAGTCTGTGTATGTCATTAAGGAAACCCCATCTCTCATACCATTGAATCACATTATATAATTGTTTAATGTAGCAGCTCTGCTTCAAGGATAAGCCTAAAGTACCCTTATTTACTCCAGCGAGATCCAAATTGGCAAGACATAGTGGACATTATAAAGATATATTTGACATAGTATGTCTCCTATATTAACATAGTAAGTAAAATGTGCAGCTCTCTTGCATTTTGTGCTAGCGTTTTATAAGTATCATAAGGGTTATTTGAAAGTCTGAAAGTAAAAATAATTAATGATAAGGGCGGAAAAGGACTGTAGATAATTACCAACATATTGCCACCATAGACTATGCTCTCCTGCCGCGTAAGCCATGGTCATCTTGAATTGCCATATCTTACTTTTACTTTTATGTATGTAATTTTTTTTTTTTCTCTTTATGGTTTTTCAACAGAAGTTTTCATGGGAAATTATTTAAGAAACTGCTGAGATTGTTTTGAGTGATATACATATCATGACTACAAGCTGCAAACAACAAAGGAGAGTAGAGTGAACCTATTGAAATTATCCTTTTGCACTTCATTATACCTCCTTTAGCTCGTTATTCCAGAAAATATATTCTTATGATCTATTTAGAGCAGAACCTTTATGGTTTTTTTACATATGAAGGTGTCATGGATTAGATGGCATTGATTTATTTAAAATTCATGATTTAGTACCTAAGTGAGTTAACATGATTTGAGTTAAAACTTAATACTGCTCTTTTCAGTTTGGTTGACACAGAAGGGATGGAGAGAGAGAGCTTGATCGTGAATGCTGATTCTGCACAGGGAGGTGATGACACTGAGGAGGAGGAAGAGGAAGAGGAGCTTGACACCACTGTGTTCAATAAGACCTCCATTATCAGCAGTATTCCAGTAGTCAATGGCAACAACTCTTCTACTGTTGATTATGAGATTACCACTGAAGATAACACATACGAATATACTATTACTGCCCATGTTTGATAGTAGAGTATATAATCACTATACATGTACTTATCTTTTCCCAATAGTAGATTGTTAGCTGTCAACAAAACCATTTTTCCTACAAATTGTATATTCAATTTCCATTAGTTCATAACCAATATAATTTTTTGCTATTGTTTTTATGATGATACATGCATTTATTTTACAAGAGAAACTCACCTAAAACTATATTTTGTGAATATGAATGTATCTAGCAATTTAACGTTGAATACAGTAAAACCTCATTATGGTACATAAATTGGTGAAAAGTCCTAATAAAGTTACAAGTTGTCTATATTTATAGACAGTTATCGTATAGCACTGGAAATTATTATTTTTTCTTCTTATTTTTACATCACAAACGACTGGCCAAGGGCCAAAAAAAAAGAAGAAAAGCCCGCTTAATGGGAGTTTTCTAATAAGCTCACGCTCAAGCCTGTTTCTCGCGCTGTCATATCCACTACCCTTTGAGCGTGAATGATCTATCATTTACCGTAAATTCCCTGTGCTTTTTCGGGACATATCAGAATTACCCTTCAATACAACAACTGAAACAGTTCCTAATAAAAAATGTAGTTATCATTTTATTTGTGAGCACTTGGTGAAAATATTGGCAAAACAATTGAATACTTGAAAACTCAATTTTAAAAAATCGTCTTTTCATGAATAAACGCAAGTTCAAGCAGAATGAGGCTTCAGGAAATATCTACCTGTATGTAAGCATTCACTGAGTACCTATTTTGGGTGTGTCTGTCTGTCTTGCGACGAACATTTAACCAAGAAGTCATTTTAAGTGCTTGGCACCTCGAGAACAGTACGGGATGGAAGACAGTTGAAAGCGTTTGCTTACATGCGAGAGCTCCGCCGCCCCCTCGATCCACCTCAATGTCCTTCCCTCTGAATCAATCAACCAACCCTTCTCTCTGAATACCCTATGTCCTCTGGTTTATCCTATTGTAACGAAGGAGGTCGGGGGGGGGGGGGGGGGGGGGGGCAACCCACCCCTCTCAAACTTCGTCACACACTAACGGCTCAGGGCTATGGAGACGAAGGACTGCAAGGAGACATTTACTGCTGTGCATGGCTTTATTACGCAAACTACTACTACCCACAGTATAATAGTGACTGCACGTCTGTCACGTAACTATACGCGCCACTCCGATCCGCCCCAACAACACAAAGTCACAGTCAAAGCAGGGGGACTATACACAAATAGGGGGAATTTCACAAAGCAGGTGAAATAAGGAGACTCTCCTTTATGTGGGAAACGGTATGTGGGAGCGGATGCCACGAATATTCCAGTAGAGGATAGAGAGTGTGATGAGATAAGCGGATGATGATAGTTATAGGATGACAGCCTCTGGTATTGAGAAGTTAGGAGTATCAGAGATATGGGCCGTGAGGTAAGGGAGCGGCGGCGCTGAGCTGTCCCTCCCTGTGTCGTGTCAACAGGAAAGTGGGTAGATCCTGCCAGCGGGATGGTTTCTGTGGAGATGCTGAACGCCACACTCTGTCTTGGTTAAATGTTCGTCGTAAGAGAGACATATACACCCAAAATAGGTACTCAGTGAATGCTTACATACAAGTAGATATTTCCTGAAGCCTCATTCTGCTTCAACTTGCGTATTTTCATGAAAAGACAATTTTTAAAGATCGAGTTTTCAAGTATTCAATTGTTTTGCCAATATTTTCACCAAGTGCTCACAAATAAAATAATAAACTACATATTTTATTAAGAACTGTTTCAGTTGTTGTATTGAAGGGTAATTCTGATATGTCCCGAAAAAGTACAGGGAATTTACGGTAAATGATAGATCATTCACGCTCAAAGGGCAGAGGAAGTGAGATGCGCAAGAGACATCTGGCAGCTTAGCTTCAAAAACTCCCCATTGCCATTCCCTATTCGAAGACAGTAAGAGAATATAAAAAGGGAGGGTGGGCCAATTTAGTTCGGGAAATGTCTTATTACTCCTCTCTTGAAAAGATTTAAGTCGTAAAAAGGTGGAAAAATAGAAAGAGAGTTCCAGAGTTTAGCAGTGAAGGGGATGAAGGAGTGAAGATAATGGTTAACTCTTGCATTAGGGAGATAGACAAAATAGGGATGAAAATGATAGAAAGTCTTGTGCAGCGAGGCCGCGGGAGGGGGGGAGGCATGCAGTTAGCAAGTTTAGAAGAGCAATGAGCATGAAAATAACGGTAGTAGATAGCAAGAGAAGCAACATTGCAGTGGTGATTTAAAGATTGAAGATAGTCAGTCAGAGGAGGGGAGTTGACAAGACGAAAAGCTATTGACTCAACCCTGCTTAGGAGAGCTGTATGAGTCCTCCCCAAACATGTGAGACATACTCCATAGATGGGCGGATAAGACCCCTGTACAGAGCAAGCAACTGGGAGGGAGAACAAAATGGACGCAGACGTCTCAGGACACCTAACTTCATAGAAGCTGTTTTAGCAAGAGAGGAGATGTGAGATTTCCAGTTCAGATTTTTAGTACAGGATAGTCCTAGAATGTTTATTGTAGAAGAGGGAGACAGTAAAGTGTCGTTGTAAAAGAGGGGATAATTGTCTGGAAGGTTATGCCGAGTTGATAGGTGAAGAAATTGTGTTTTTGAGGCATTGAACAAAACAAGGTTTACTCTGCCACAATCAGAAATTACAGAAAGATCAGAAGTTAGGCGGGTATTATTCCAGTTTGACACCGAGTTCACTTTGGTGGACAAAACTATTTTTTTGGGATTTTTGATGTTTTTTTAAATTTAAACCCGTTTCTATCGCAAATACTTTTTTTTGGTTTTTTTGTTTTTATTTGGGTAAAGGTTGGGTTAGGTATAGTTTTTTCAGCAGGTTAAATTATTTTTTAAATCTTTTTGTCGAAAATGAGGGGCACACACAAAAAAGAAAACATTTTTTGCGACAAAAAAACGGTTAGCTGTTTAATTCAAAAACATCAAAATCCCCAGAAAAAAATAGTTTTTTCACCAAAGTGAATTCGGTGCAACGGGAAAATTTTACATTTAGGCGCTCTGGGCATCTCCTGTGAATCATTTAGCCGTTAGTTGGACGCTAATGTACAACGGGGGAAAAAGCGGGGGTAGAATCATCAGCGTAGGAGTGGATAGGCATGATTAGATTAGAAGCCTTCATAATAATAGAAAAAGGTGGGTGATGGGGACAGAATCCTGAGGACACCACTATTGAAATAGTTTTTAAAGAAAAAAAACAAGTCCGTCTACAGTAGCTGAAATGAAGGGTTTAAAAAGGGAAAACTTAAGATGAAGGTACGGAGAAGGAAGAAACAGAATGAGGGGAGTTTAAAAATTTAAAGATTTGTGCCGACTCTTCAAAAGCTTTTGAATGAAGGGAAACAGCAAAAGTTTCACCAAAAACCCTAAAGGGGGATGACCACGTTAGTTAGGAAAGCCAAAAAGATCGTTAGTAATCCTTTGGGAGTATTTTCCCTTTTATTTTTAGGAGTAGTTTTTTTTGGAAACCTTATAGATGATCGTTTAAAATTGTGAGCAGATAGTGTAAGAACCCAATATTTAAGTATAGTTCAAAAGTTTTTAGAAAGGCAGGAAGTCAAACTAAGGACGTATTTGAAGGATTAGAACGGCACCCTCTTGGGAAACAGGTGAAGTGAGAAAAACTTCAGCAAGAAGGAAGGGAAGAAGTTAGACAAAGACGAAAAGTTGACCAGGAGGGATAGCACAGAAAACAGTTTTTTTAAAAAAAGGGGGGACTCCGTCAGTACCGTCAGCCATCCGAGGATCAGGGGCAGAAAGGGCAAAGAAAATCATTAGAAGGATCTTAATACCAGGGAAAAATAGTAGAAGGGGAGGAGAGGGGGGAACCCTTTGAAAAAGTAAAATCTTCAACAAAAACCCTTTATTCCACCAGAGTGGAATTTTTTGCAAAGGTTTTAGCAAAGAGTTCAGCTTAGAAAAAAGTGCGACAGCTGGGAGCCATTGGGTGAAGCATAGGGGAAAAGAAGGTAAAATTGTTAGAGATGTTGTTGGCAGAGCCCGAAGTCAGAGAGGATTTTATTCAGAAAGATTTTTACATTATTATTTTAAAGGGGTTTTTTGGGAAACAAAGAAAAGATTTTGGGAGATTTCGGGCAGAAATATGAGGGCATGAGTTTTAGGAGAAGAGGTTTTGGGGACCGTTGTGAAAACCCCCTCTTCTTGGACCGCATGAGAACAAGAAGTTATGCCTCTGCCAAAAAGATGGGTCTCTGACACGGAAGCAATAATCTTCCATGGAAAATCGAGTAGTACTGAGTCCCCCCACTTTGCTGAGTTGAAAACAGAAGCACCTCCGCTTTGGAGGGTCCCGAGGCGGCACTGGATGATAGGACAGGTTTGAAATAAAAAAGTGACCGGAGGAGCCCAACAGAGAAAAAAGTTTTTAAGAACAGAAGGGTTATAGTTTGGAAAGGTAAAAAATTTGGGGTGTCCCAACGCGGGGCAGGAATAGGGGAGGGTCGACCAGTGCTTAGGGCCTGGAGGATAGCAAAGTTTTAGGCTTTTTCACCAGGTTTATCAATGAAAGAAGATGAAAGCCAATGCTGTGGTGAACATTGAAATCCCCAAGAATGGAAATTTCTGCAAGGAAAATGAGATGTGATGCGATGTGCTCCACTTTGTACGACTTTAAATAGTCGAAGAATTTTACATAGTCCGAGGAGTTAGGCGAGAGATATACAGCACAGATAAATTTAGTAAGAGGCATTTGAAGTCGAAGCCAGATGGTAGTTTAATTAGGTGTAACTTAGTTTAAGAAACTCATCACATAATATTTATTAAACTCACAAACAGTGCAGTATTGCAGTATTTTATGGCTTATAAGACGCTGCATCTTGGAAGACTCACCCTGATTTTGGAAGGAAATTTCTAAGAAAAAACAAACAGATTTTCTACCGATAGGAAATACAGTACCCTCCCGAGTTTGGCGCCTGCTTTCTTCCGGAGGCATAGCGCGAAACTCGCGGATCGCGAAACTCGGGTATTGAAAACAGTGTAAAAATGCTTATTTAGTCCGGTGCGGTGTACCTACCGTATTTTACTGCTTATAAGACACCTTTTCCCCAAAAAAATACCCTGAAAATGCCTCAAGCCCCTGTCCACCCAGCAGTGAATGGGTTTCCGGGTGATAGCCGGGGGTTTGTGACCTGCCTCCCCGGGGGGGTCGGGCCCAAAACTAGAGGAAAGGAGAGGACCTACGAGCTTGAGCTTGAGTTGGGAGTCACCCAGCTGATGCTGTCGGTGAAGCCTGTGGTCCGGCGTTCTCCCACACACTATTCTGTTGGGAGAGAAGCTAAAGGGGGAAGCAAAACTAGGTGTTTCATTTTCCCCTCATTCCTCTCTCTGCATCACATTCAAACGGGGTCCCCCCTCACTGAGGGGCCCCCTGCCTCTCATTCTCTCTCATGCGTGCTCTCCAAGAATTCTTTTACACTTTCAGCCACACGACTGTCACTCCTCCACTCAGCACACAACCCCAGCAGGTACTCCATCTGCCTATCCACACTCCTGTCTCGCATCTCTCGCCATTCTTCCACTCCGTCCTCTCCTACCACCACCTCCAACATCTTTGTTCTAGCTTAGCACTCACGGTTCACCTTCCCCGCCTCCGTCTGTCCCCTGACCCTCACTGCCCCTGGGTGTAGTAATGTTCCGGAGACTATTGAACACTTTCTGCTGCAGTGTCCGTGCTTCCACTCACACCGTGTAGTGCTACAGCAGCTACACTCTCAACTACTCGCCCTGAACGTCACCACCTTTGACCTGCCCACCCTGCTGGCGGCGGTGTTTACAAGTCTGAGCCTCCAATATGGCGTCATGTGACGTCACGTGGATACTATCTATTTACCTCTTTAGTGATACTTGATCTTGATCTTGATATTACCGTAAGGTATAAAATCTTTCTGCACCGTCGAGTGGCCTAAGAACACCCACATGCTGCCCATTAACTCTGCCTACGATTACGAGTGCATTGGAGGCCACAGGGGGGCGACATGAACCTCTAATCACAAGCGTCACTATAAAAATCCTGCCTGCGCCACCATGGGTGAGGGCCAACCACCACAGCCCTCGAGGGAACCTCCAGGGCCTACCATCCTACCCCTGGAGGTCACTGCCTAATGGCGCTGTAGGCGCGCACACACACACACACATACACACACACACCAAAAACAAAAAACAAAAAGTGTACGAAGCAGCGCGAAACTCAGGGAGATAATGCGCGAAAGTCGGGATGGTAAGAATTTAGGACTCAGCGCGAAACTCGCATAGCGTGAAATTCGGGAGGGTACTGTAGTAAATCTACTTATTTTCTCGGTAGGCGGTGGTCCAAAGTGTCTTTCTGCTGCTTCTGTTCCCATGTTCTTTGGCGTATCGTACAACTTCTAGCTTGTATGTGATAATTTCCATGACTGAAAAGAGCTTGTGATACGTTTGACAGCCTGGTGGTAAATGGTAACAACAACAATCAACACTAGCAGACGATAGTTGGCGCTGTTGGAATGGACTCAGTCGTCAGGTGGTCAGTGCGGTGTCGATAGGGATCTTTAAAAGGAGTCTGCATAAATTCATGGATGGGGAAGAGAGGTGGATGTAGGTAGTGTTAAGTAACAGGAACTACCACGTGTAGGTCTCGCGGCCTCTTGTAGCTTCCTTATTTTCTTATGTTCTTATGTTGGCGGAAAGGCTCCCGCCAGTATCATAGTAAACATCACAGGGTGAGGACAGATCAGTTGATTTGAATGTCTTATGGTATTCGAAATACTCTGAACAGGTAAGTACTGAGGTTACATTATAAGAGGCTGAATTGAATAGCTACCTAAGCTAACCTCTTATAACATTAATCTTGGAAGACACATGAGTATTTTTCAGGGTATTTTTTAAGGGAAAAAGTGTATCTTATAAGCCGTAAAATACGGTAGTAAATTTTTTTATGGGAGCAAGTAAGTCAAAATACCTTATATTAGTTCAATATACAGGTATCTCGTGAGATTCATGTTTTTATTTTTTTTTATTATTTTTTTTTAAGCTTTTTCAGTCCAGCCAGATCCATGAAAAACAAGTAAGCTACGCGGCGTAAGTACTTACTTTGGCTCAAACCACGCCCAGATCTGGGCAGTATTTAAATACATTTGTACAGGTTGAAGTTCCCAAACTCGGCAACCTCGGGACCAGCGCCGAGCCGAGTAATGGAATTTTCCGACTTTTAGAACGTAGATATATTAAGGGGGAAAAAAGTCCATTTTCTCAGAAATAGTTAACACATTGTTCTTCCTTTTCTTTTCACTTCCACCAGTAGGTGTTCCTGGACGTTTGGGAGCCATAATACCAATAACAGACCTGTAGAAGTACACAAAATAACAGTGTACACAACTCTACAGTCACAACATCACTGAACAATAACAACAAACAAACCGGCGGGAGAAACCAAGCGGCCTAGTGTGGTGGCACCTAGCGGCTGACCCGGCAACTAGGTTTTTTACCTACGCCAAACACCCAAAACGCCGGGTTTTGGGTGTTCTGCCGTGTTTTGGAAAATCCGGAACCATAGCCGAGTTTTGGGTGTTGCCGAGTCTTGGGATGCCGAGTTTGGGAACTTCAACCTGTATTTAAATACGTATTTAAATACATTTGTGTATTTAGAACTGTATTTATAAATACATTGGTTTTCATGTACTTAAATACAGTATTTAAATACCTTAATGAGTATTTAAATGCATTGTATTTAACCCCTTTATGCCCAGATCTTTCCTTTGCTATATAAATTTGTGTGTTTTCGTGCCATAAAATTATGAAAAGTCACTTAATATACAGGGAGGTCCCGAAGATACGGGCAGTTAGGTTCCACCTGGCATACTCGTAAAGCGAAATCTCGTATAGCGAAACACATAACTAATGGTAAAATATAGGTTTGGTTCCAGGACCCCATTAATAAAAAAAGAAAAAAGAAAAAAATAGACATGTTTTTCAAGCTAAAATAAACTATAGCAAACACAATAAACACACAGCGTCTGTATTACCCACACTGTACTACCTATTCTGTAGAAAAAGGCATTTTTAAAGAGAAAATAGCACACAAAATAACATAACTGCACATTAATTAAACATAAAACATGCATAACAAGCAAAAAAGACGTTGTACTGTATGGGACGCCGCGTGATACAAGAGAAGGTAGTGTAGCGGTCCCAAGGTTGGGGCCGCATACCTGCTAATTACCCCTAAAGGTCAGGCCGCGCCATATGCTTAATTACCCTTCAGGTCAGGCCTTGCTAGGGGTGACCTGACTGCGGTCCCAAGGTTGGGGGCCCCACCTGCTAATTAACCCTAAATGTCAGGCCGCACACATATGCTTAATTACCCTTCAGGTCACGGCTTGCTAGGGGTGACCTCACTGGGTCAACCAAATCCCCTTTGTCCAGACAGGGAGTGGTAGGGCGCGCATTTGAGCCTTGATAATTTTAACTCACCCAGTTTGAATGTCGTATCATTGGATTTTCGATCTCGTATATTGAAAATAGACCTAATTTACACATCTCGTATCATCGGATTCTCGTATACCGAATTCTCGTATAACGGGACCTCCCTGTACCAAATTAGTTAGTGGACAAGGATACTAAACAGGTCATATCTATAAAAATATTGCTTATAGTCCACTAAAAATCATCTAATGGTACACAAATTACAATGGAAATTACGTTCTGGGCCTCAAGTGGTTAAATACTCATAATATAAAAATGTAAATACGTTAACATCACTAATCCGGCAATCAATATTCCGGTTCCATCAGTTTTCCGGCATGAATTTCGGAGCTCAGTTTCAAATTTCCAGGATTGGCGCACCATTTTCGGGAGGCGCCGTTTATGTTTTGATGGCGCTGTACCCAGATCAGCTGTATGCTCACGCTTCTGACAGCAAACAGGCATTCCTTTTCATTTATTTGCCGTAATTGTTAAAATCTGCTGCTGTATAGCTCCATCATGGATTCGGCGAATAAAAGAAGTGGCGTAAAACACAAACATCGCTCTTTGTCGATCGCAGAGAAAGAGATCGCCTCAGCCTGGGGCGCACGACACTCACGGTTCACCTTCACCGCCTCCGTCTGCCCCTGACCCTCACTGCCCCTGGTGTAGGAATGTTCCGGAGACTATTGAACACTTTCTGCTGCAGTGTCCGCGCTTCCACTCACACCATGTAGTGCTACACTCAACTACTCGCCCTGAACGTCACCACCTTTGACCTGCCCACCCAGCTGGCGGCGGTGTTTACAAGTCTGAGCCTCCAATATGGCATCGTGTGAATACTATCTATTAGTTTAATATAGTTTAAAGCTAACTAAGCCATTTGTGTTAAATTTTGTTTCTTAAAAGAACTGTAGTAATTTTCTGTTACAATATATACAGCATATATAGTCAGGGGACAAAACTCAATAATCCGGAAATTTCGAAAGTCCGGCAGTCTTAAGGTCCCGTGGTTGCCGGATTAGTGATGAGCAACCTGTACTTTTTTATACGTTCATTTGGCCATAAACCCGCCCAACTATCTGGCAACCCTGATATTACAGTGAACCAGTGTTCCACTTTCAAGGAAATGTTCTTATTTTAAAGAAATTTGGCCCGAGAAGGAATGTTAAAATTTGTGTGTATGTAAAATATATTTACAAATGTATTTAATACAATTTATGTATTAGTATTTAGTATTTAAATACATTCGTAAAATGCATTTAGTATTTGGTATTTAGATACATTTCTCCCATGTATTTAGTATTTAGTATTTAAATACATTCAATGTATTTAGTGCCCAGCTCTGCGGGCCACGCCGCCCCCTGCGCCAACATTACTGGGCGAATCCAAGAAAATCTATTTACGCCGGCGCAAGCCTTGAGCATCAATGCGTATCTTGACTGAGACAAAGGATTGGCGGAGCGATTACAATATATCATCCCCTCCAATAGCGAAACTCAGCAATTAGCAAATTCTTTACTTAGATTTAACAGCTAATCACAACACAGCCACGTGATAAATTAGATTTACAAATATTTTCTCAGGCTTGAGAAACTTGAGAAATGCACCCTGTATATAACAATAATGGGAAAACAATAGTGGAGCTACAACAACTATACTAAGGAAATACTAAGAAAACAGGTCATAACTTTCTCTTTCGGGAATGTAATAAACTACCCTAAGCAAATCATACATGGCTAATAAGTGGTAAGTATCCTGAGTGACCTAACTGGATCATGCAGGGGTATTGAGTAGCAGGCATCTTGACTATCTTTAGTATTAGTACTTGCATAAATTTCATGTAATTACTTATGCCATATCCAATCACGTATTGAAAAGACTTATCAGCCAGTATGTGAAACGCCAGTATGTAAGAGGATGGTATGGACTGTTTTCGTCCTCCTGAGGCTCCAACTCTTTAGCTGAGTTAATGTAGTTCATGGCAAGGGACCCTATAAGTGGACTTAAAGAACTCTTGATTACTTAAGGGGTCAAAATAATCGCAAGATCGTCTCTCAAAACGGTATAAAAATGGAAAATGTTAGTTTTTGTGTACTACTTCTTTCAAGGACAACATTTTTTTTTCTATTAATATTGTCAATGTGTTTGAGGTAATCTGGGATTCGTTTTTGGTGGAAATAATATTTTTTTTTACTACTTTGTTTATTTATCATTATTATAATTTTTTTACGTTTGAGCCTATAGCGCCTTTATAGTCTTTTATCTTCCTAGAGGGTTCAGGTGGTTTGGCCTGTATGTTCCTACTGGAGGGCTATGATGGTTGGCCCTCACCCGTGGTAATGCAGGCTGGATTTTTTTAGTGACACCTGTGATGATTTGAGGTTCATGCTGGTGCCCTCCGCCGCACTCGCAGTCAAAGGTGAGGTTAAGTGGCAGCATGTGGGTGTCTTCGCCTACTCGATGATGGAAGAAAGAATTGCTCCTGGTGGGACTGGAACTCGGGACATTGAGCTCACCACTTCCAGAGTATAACCATCCGGCCACCGCGTTAACAATTGTCGAAAGAGTATTTTTAGTATTATTTTCAACTAAATCAAACCCCACGTCTATCCTAACCTAATAATTTTGGCTGAAATCACTAGTTTTTGAAACTTGGGAGGGGTGTAAAGAACATGTTGATTTCTGCCAAAAACAAGATCAAGATTCAATCAAAATACATAAAAATTCATAAGTAGAAAATAGTTTAGTCTTAAAAAATATTTGTACCTTAAAAACAAAAAAAACAAATACCCAAAAGGCACAGTATGGGCATCTGTATCATGGCCTATATCTCCTAAACAAATGTAACATACACCCCCGCCAATTTCCGGCTGTTAATAGGCTTATATTTAAATTCTTTCTTCGATGGTACACTAGGGATAATAAATTACTTTTTTTTCATATAAAGAAGATAAGCTGAGCTACGCCAACCCCAAAAGGTGGTGTAGGTTACTGAATCTTTTTTGGCCCTGTAACGTCAAGGATTTGGTGCAAGTATGCTTAGTGGATCCACCCAAAGAAATTGGACACAGACTAAAACGGGCATTAATTCTGGCCCTATGACCTATTGACCTCATTGACCTAGCGTAAATAGGCTTTCTGATCCAAGATGTGGTCGATTGAGGAGTATCCCAGACCTACGCCAGTGTAGTGACCCCAAACGGTTGTCTCTTAGTGGTGGGCGTAATCGATTATTTGTAATCGATTACTTCGTTTAAACTATCTGAAAAATATTGTAGTCGATTATTTTTCAGTAATCGAATCCTTGAAACAATTATTACAGAAGATTTCTATTTACGTTTAAGTTTAGTTATCGGAAAATGTTTCTCAGAGAAATAAAAGAAAACTTGAGTATATGTTTTTAACGTTTTCTTTAATGCCACTGGGTGCGTGCGCACTCGGCCTATGCCAGTCTGCCAGAGAGTTAGCTGGCGGTTGCATCACATCCTTTTCAAATTCATGTATGCCCTTTCAACGCATTTTTCTTGTGCTCTTCAAAGTACTATTTGTCAGGTATTGAGTATAGTACTGGTCTATACCCCTGGACAGTTGGCATTAGATAAGAGTGAGAACACAGCTCCTGTTATGGCAGATGAAGATAAAATCATGTAACCTAAGTGGCACCGGCTACCGACTGGGGTGTCAGAGTGTCTGTGTAGGCCTACTTATTGTATGGTACAATTTATAATTATGTATGCAAGTAATCTGTTAGCTAGGTAAAGCAGGACTTGCAACTTCACCTGTGACTCAGGAATTATGAATAGGCTATTGAAGCAAGAGGCTTTGTTCTAAAAGGACCTAGTTCTTTAGGGAACAGGCTATATAGGCTACTTGCTAAAAAAAAAAGTGCCTGGAATAAAATGCTGTTCCAAACTAAACTGGAAATTATCATTGTAACCGCTCACTAAATTAAGACTGAGAATGTAGTAGGGTCACTTAGGGCGATTCGCTTCACATTAGGTGAAGGAAGTATTTTGAGGGTCTTATCCTAAGCATTTTGTGCCGCTGAATCCGAAAATCGTAGTTGGGTCACTCGTTAGCGGTAAGTTTTCGCGCAATTTGCAATTTGGCAATTTGGCAATAAAATTGGCAATTACAAATTGCAGAATGAGAACCAGACGTCGTAGAGACCTCGTTTTGGACTCAAATTGAAGCTTATTAAGAGTGCATAAAATGTTATTTAGTACTCCGTGGTTGTATCTGTTCGCATTACTGAACTATAATGGAAATTAGAGATAAGTGGAAAAAATGGAAAAAATATAAAAGGAATAATTTTGGCCTTAATTTCACATCAAAAGTCATGAAATGTTTCTGGCTGTATCTGTTCTCATAAAGGCACTACCGTCTGATTAATAGAAAATGGTAACTTTTCTCTGACTGTCCCCTCATGGTCGTATTTTATGACATACGGTAATGAAATTTCGCAAATAAATGTAAAATTTCATTGGCATAATTAGAAATTAGCTATTAACCGTAAATAAAATAAATTCAAAAATTTGCCCCGGTATAAAATTTAATCANGTTTTTTTGGTGGAAATAATATTTTTTTTATACTTTTTTTATTTATCTTTATTAAAATTTTTTTATTTTGAGCCTATAGCCCCTTTATAGTCTTTATCTTCTAGGGGTTCAGGTGGTTTGGCCTGTATGTTCCTACTGGAGGGCTATGATGGTTGGCCCTCACCCGTGGTAATGCAGGCTGGATTTTTTTAGTGACACCTGTGATGATTTGAGGTTCATGCTGGTGCCCTCCGCCGCACTCGCAGTCAAAGGTGAGGTTAAGTGGCAGCATGTGGGTGTCTTCGCCTACTCGATGATGGAAGAAAGAATTGCTCCTGGTGGGACTGGAACTCGGGACATTGAGCTCACCACTTCCAGAGTATAACCATCCGGCCACCGCGTTAACAATTGTCGAAAGAGTATTTTTAGTATTATTTTCAACTAAATCAAACCCCACGTCTATCCTAACCTAATAATTTTGGCTGAAATCACTAGTTTTTGAAACTTGGGAGGGGTGTAAAGAACATGTTGATTTCTGCCAAAAACAAGATCAAGATTCAATCAAAATACATAAAAATTCATAAGTAGAAAATAGTTTAGTCTTAAAAAATAGTAGTACCTTATAACAAAATAACAAATACCCAAAAGGCACAGTATGGGGCATCTGTATCATGGCCTATATCTCCTAAACAAATGTAAACATACACCCCCGCCATGCCGGCTGTTAATAGGCTTATATTTAAATTCTTTCTTCGATGGTACACTAGGCATAATAAATTACTTTTTATTCATATAAAGAAGATAAGCTGAGCTACGCCACCTCAAAAGGTGGTGTAGGTTACTGAATCTTTTTTGGCCCTGTAACGTCAAGGATTTGGTGCAAGTATGCTTAGTGGATCCAGCCAAAGAAATTGGACACAGACTAAAACGGGCATTAATTCTGGGCCCTATGACCTATTTGACCTCATTGACCTAGCGTAAATAGGCTTTCTGATCCAAGATGTGGTCGATTGAGGAGTATCCCAGACCTACGCCAGTGTAGTGACCCAAACGGTTGTCTCTTAGTGGTGGGCGTAATCGATTATTTGTAATCGATTACTTCGATTACTATCTGAAAAAATATTGTAGTCGATTATTTTTCAGTAATCGAATCCTTGAAACAATTATTACAGAAGATTTCTATTTACGTTTAAGTTTAGTTATCGGAAAATGTTTCTCAGAGAAATAAAAGAAAACTTGAGTATATGTTTTTAACGTTTTCTTTAATGCCACTGGGTGCGTGCGCACTCGGCCTATGCCAGTCTGCCAGAGAGTTAGCTGGCGGTTGCATCACATCCATTCAAATTCAGGTATGCCCTTTCAACGCATTTTTCTTGTGCTCTTCAAAGTACTATTTGTCAGGTATTGAGTATAGTACTGGTCTATACCCCTGGACAGTTGGCATTAGATAAGAGTGAGAACACAGCTCCTGTTATGGCAGATGAAGATAAAATCATGTAACCTAAGTGGCACCGGCTACCGACTGGGGTGTCAGAGTGTCTGTGTAGGCCTACTTATTGTATGGTACAATTTATAATTATGTATGCAAGTAATCTGTTAGCTAGGTAAAGCAGGACTTGCAACTTCACCTGTGACTCAGGAATTATGAATAGGCTATTGAAGCAAGAGGCTTTGTTCTAAAAGGACCTAGTTCTTTAGGGAACAGGCTATATAGGCTACTTGCTAAAAAAAAAAGTGCCTGGAATAAAATGCTGTTCCAAACTAAACTGGAAATTATCATTGTAACCGCTCACTAAATTAAGACTGAGAATGTAGTAGGGTCACTTAGGGCGATTCGCTTCACATTAGGTGAAGGAAGTATTTTGAGGGTCTTATCCTAAGCATTTTGTGCCGCTGAATCCGAAAATCGTAGTTGGGTCACTCGTTAGCGTAAGTTTTCCGCGCATTTGCAATTTGGCATTTGGCAATAAATTGGCAATTACAAATTGCGAATGAGAACCGACGTCGTAGAGACCTCTGTTTTGGACTCAATTGAGCTTATGTAAGAAGTGCATAAAATGTTATTTAGTACTTCGTGGTTGTAATCTGTTTCGCATTACTGCACTATACTGGAAATTAGAGATAGTGGAAAAAATGGAACAAAATATACAAAGGAATATTTTGGCCTTAATTTTCACATCAAAGTCATGAATGTTTCTGGCTGTTAATCTGTTCTCATAAGGCACTACCGTCTGATTATAGAAATGGTAAACTTTTTCTCTGACTGTCCCCTTCTGGTCGTATTTTATGACAATAACGGTAATGACATTTCGCAAATAAATGTAAAATTTCATTGCTATAAATTTTAGAATTAGCTATAAACCCGTACATAAATAAATTCTTTATTATATCGCACATTTTTCCTTCCAGGTCTCGCAAATGAAATCACGTGTGTCTTTGCGGGCAACTAACGGAGATGTGGTCCTTCGACTCGGACGCCAGGGGATGTTCGAGTATGCTGCCAAGTGGGCTTCGAAAGGCGATTCGTATAGCCCACAGGAGGTCTCTAGAAGGGACGATTGGTCGTGGCTACCGACAGTGCATTGCTAAATCCTAGCCCACAAATTCGCGAGGCAGTACGGAGATGAGCACAGGACCTTGCGGCGGAGCCGCCCACCCCGGACCTTCAGGTAAGAAGAATTTTTTTTTTTTTTTTTTTCCGAAAAAATTTTCTACTGAAAATATTGCTTGATTATGGTTCCCTAGTGATTCAGGATAGGGAGCGCTAGTGCGTGGCACTGATTTCCCGGATAAAACGTCGCAGGATGATTATAATCTAACTCGCAGTGCGAGGAGTGGAAAGCCGTGGGCCGCTTGGCCGCGAGGGCTTTTACGCTAATAAACCATTCTTTGAGTACTTTTAAATTGATGTTTCGGGGAGAAATATCTTATTTGCTATAAATTATTTTCATTGCATAGGATTTACCTGAAAGTATTTCCCTTGGTAGTTTGTCCATTACATTCCCGACTAAATAATACAAGGCGTTCTAATCCATCTCTACTTCTAGGCCTGCCACCACCGCCGCCTCGAGTCCCCGCCGCGCAAGCGCTCCTATTCCCGGAGGAATGCTTCTTCTGCGGTGATGGAGACAAGGCCAAATGAAGTCCCTGCACTCGTGAGCACGACCTGGAAGTGCCAATCGAATCATTTGATGCCGGTCCACAATGGAAGACGAAGTCTGAGTGGAAAATCCCTTCCTCCCGAACTCGACGTCCTGGCTGCCGACGTGATGTAACCATAAGGGCTGCTGAGCATTCATGTTCCGTCAACAAGTTGCCCGGATAACAGTTGCCATCCACCAACAAGAGCCCAGAAGATCGCTCCGTGATCGAGTGTCGTGAAGAGGTTTAGCGAGAAGCTGGAGAGTGGAGTGGTTTCTCTCGATGGGATAAATAGACAGCACAAGGAGCAGCAGGTGTTGCCGCTCACGCTGGCGGATAAAGGAACTCCTGCCTCCTCCCCATGTCCATGGCGTGGAGTTCACCAAGCCAAGAACCCTCACGAACGAACTGGTTCTTCTGGCGGAGGCAAGGAAAGAGGCCCTGACAAACTCATCGGACAATCGAGGACTTCAAGCTGCTACACTCCTGAAGCTGCCAAAATCCTGCGTGAAGCAACCCTCAAAGACCGAACTGGAAATTCGAAGGAGACATGGCCACTTTAAACCTCTCCCCTCGTCCAAAGAGTTTCGGCGACTGGGTCGTCGGTTGGGAGCTGGAAGAACAATCCGCGACGGAGAAGGGATCTCGATCGTCGGACAGTCCCTCATGCCAAAACACTTGAGTGCAAAGCCTTCGCAGCACCCAAGCCTTCCCGATAACCGGAGACCCCTCTCCAGTTGGCGACGGCGCTTGGCCATTCATCAGGAGACGCGGAGCAAAGCAATGATTTAGATGTTCCACGGTGCCGGGCCTGGCTATCTCTACTCCTCCCTTCTCCGCCTCGAGGCATCGCTGCCCGAACGGTGCTCGCGCTGGACGGCGAGATGGAGTTTTCATCCCCGCGCCGCCGCGAGAATGTCCTTCTCGTTTCACTTTGCCATCCCTACATCATCGATTTCCAAGAGACACAGTAGATACGGGAGGCACCTTCCGGCACGGTTTAGCGTTGCCATTTCAGCCCGGCCCATCTTCTACCGTCAGAGCTGGAGCCCCTCAAGTTTTTCATTCTGACGCTGCTGAAAACCCCTCCCTGCTTCCATTTACGAGGTCAGCCCCTGTCCCATGAACGCTCGCTTAAGCGAAGCTTCCCCCCGCTCTCTTTCTGAGAAACCTCGCTCGAGAGCGCCTGAGAACTCCAAGGACAAGGCCCCTCTCGTCCTAACTCTCCTTCGGCATCGCTGCCCTGAAAGCCTCCCGCGGAGCATGCCCATCTGGTCAGCCTTCAACAGCCGACGCGAGGATGTTCCTCCTGTCCCCACCGACGACATCTGCACCTTGCCCATATCTCGACTCGCCAGCGCCAGAGTAACTCTTCAATATCACCATGATGACAGAAATGGAGAAAATTCAACAAGCGCTGAACGGCGATGGGGCTCGGTGTTTTTGCTGCCGACATGGCGCTCTTCTCAAAGCTCCTGTAGATCAAGTTGAACTTGAAGAAGGAAAACTGGAATCGTCCGCCTTGCGACCTACACGTCGTCTAGCCATGCTGCGTGCATCGGTGTTTCCTGGAGGGGAGCGGTCTTCGACGAGGTGCTCCACGAGTCGGGGTTGTACGGACCCGCCACAGTCCGCAGATTTGGCCCGGAAACCACGTCAACCGCGGAATTTGAGGCACACATAAGCCTCACAATTGCACTCCCTAGCTCTCAAGTTTCCTCTGTCCGGGACCATGGAGAGCGGCCGAGAATTCGCCGTCCCGAGTTGGCAGAGGATGGAAGACTGGATTCTTCAAGAAAGCCCTCGAGATCCTTGCACCCAGCTTCAGATCCTGAGGTCAGCGGGGATCGGACGACAGTCCCGGTGAGTGCAAGTTTCTCCATGCGTAC
The DNA here is from genome assembly GCA_016584305.1 of Chionoecetes opilio. Classification (NCBI taxonomy): domain Eukaryota; kingdom Metazoa; phylum Arthropoda; class Malacostraca; order Decapoda; family Majidae; genus Chionoecetes; species Chionoecetes opilio. Next base: position 4,300 of record JACEEZ010024441.1, on the reverse strand, counting down.
GTCAAGATGGGTCCCCTGCTTTTGAACTACACCAGTGCTGTGGCGGACAGTAGACTGGGCGCTGCACCTGAAGACGTTGGAGGAGTTCGGACCGTTCTTCTTTCGCCATGATCGAAGCTCTACGCCGGTTCGTTCCTCGGTTTACGGGCCATGATGCAGGCCCTCCGCCTCAAGATCCAAGAGCGGGCACGTACTTGGAGAAACACTGGGTCGTCCGTAAGTCAGTTGGTAACCTTTCACGTCCCTTGGCTGCGACCATGCCTGGAACAGGTGAAACGGACTCTTGAAAGGTGCGTGGGGGCTTGTAGGGATCACGAAAAATCCTCGACTGAGGACCAGTTCTTCTTGATCCAACGAACTCTTGGCAATCAGGCCAAATCAATTCGAGTTCTGCTACGGCACAAAGACCAAAGACAGCCCACGGTCACGAAGAAGCCACACGAGAATGACCAAAGAGGTTGCTGGTCTTCTTCGCCAGCATAACCCTTCACTTCGCGAGAAGCCCAACTCAGCAACGTCCTTTTCCCGCAAGGTTGTTTTCCGATAAGATGGTGGACGCACTGACAGAATCGAGGAGACTGGCAGGAAGCTCTCTTGAAGTACGAAGAGGGAAGGATCGGACTTGCAGCAAAGCATGGGAGGTCCTGCATCGGTCAGCCTCCATACATTACAACGCATGGGCAGAAGCCAAGTTTCATCGGAAGGGAAGCAGCGTGATTGTCCACGGATCCTCAGACTTCAATTCGGCGCCTGCTGCTCGCCCTCAAACTCGACAGGCAGTCCTGGGACCTTCGCACCATCATCTCCAACTATAGCTCTCCCTGTTCCCTCTTGCCCTCTTTGACGACCAGGCCCCCGCGGGTCACGACAAAAATGCCCTCTAGGGTTCTGGAGAAGATGAACGCGGCGGTCATCCACGGCCTCGCAAACCCCTTCTCCTCTCGCGTGGCTGGCCTCGACGGGTGGCTATCCTTCAGCAGCACCCGTTTTCCGGCTCAGCAAACTTTTCAGGACCTGGTTGGATCCCTCCTGCAGAGAGTTGCCCAACTGGGTGTTGGCTTAGGGGATTTGGCACCTTTTCTTTGCAGGTACGACCATCGCGCGTCCCTCAAAGACACGACGAGGGACAGCGACCCAGTGAAGGTGGAAGGATACGTGTCGCATCCAGCAGCGACGAGGATCAAGATGAATGACCATGGCTAACATCTTGTCACCAAAAGCACAGACTGCTATGACCCTCTCTCATTGCCTCCCAAATCCAGCACCATTCATGGGGATTACGCGTCGTCTGCGCGTTGGCGCGACAAAAGCCGTGCAACAGTCCTGGACGCGGACGGAGCCAAGTTTCCTTCAGACAAAGGAAGCGGACACTAATGATATATCATCTCTACCATGCTCGCACAGATGTTGAGCAACCGTGTTTCTCCGACACTGACGCTCCTCGTCCTCCTCCTCCGACACTTCCCCAAAGATACCTCCCAACCCGTCCTCCACTTGGCAAGACGCTTTCACGTTCAGCTCATCCACGATGAAACTGTGGCTCTACGCGGATGTGATCACGTCCTTCCATGCTCTGACTGTTGCGACAACCCACTTGCGTGCGCCCTCTTCAGGAAGGCAAGTTGCAAGCTTTGGCCTGTGTTCCAGGCGGCCGACAGGCAACCCTCGACGCTTTGGTTACACTTCCGAAGCCCTGTCCGCTGACGCAAGAGAGCCTGGACGTGCTGTGCAGATTCGTGAGCAGAATTTCCGGATATACCTGCTCTCTGCCGCAGGCGAGGTGGACGGCACTTCAGAAGAAGAAGGTTGTAGCCGCACTGGCCCCATATCCGACCCAGTCAACGCACCACCCAGCACATTATGCGAGCCCAGCTTACAGGCCGTCGTCTGGGAGGGGTCTGTGAAGAAGGAGTGTTGACCACTCGACCCGACCCAGTACGGCTACGACCAAACCTTGCCCTGTCCCTTCCACCCTGCCTCCCGCCCCGCAAAGTATCATGGATGGGATGCAGTGCGGATTCAAGTCGACTGCTCGACCATCGCTGCCGCTGTCAACGCCTGCAGACTCCTTGTTCGAGCTTGCGATTGCTCCCCCGAGATGTGCATCAACGACGAGGAAGATGGCATGAGGACGTCGATGGCGTAGACGGACTAGATATTCTAATTTTTTCAACTTGTGAACGCTCGCTAATCGCAAGTAAGGATTTTTTTTGTGTTCTCATTGTTATTTTCCAAAAATACGCGGGAGGAGACTCCGGTTTCGTTGTTTGAATTTTGTGTTCTGGTTAATACTGCGGTCCTTCGCGGGCGGAAAAAGGCTTTCGCTTCACCTTAGGTGAAGGAAGTCTTTTGATGTCCCTTTCCTAAGATTTTTTCAGTTGAAATACCCTTTCTAACGCATAATTTTACCCACCCTTGCACAAATTCGTTAATTAATGTGTCCCTAAGAAACAATTGTTTGTTATTTTACTTTTTTTCTAATTAAAATTTAGTTTTTTAAATTATTAAGAACTCAGGCTTTAAGGCCAAATTATTCCTTTTGTTATATTTTTTCCAATTTTTTTCCACTTATCTCTAATTTCATGATAGATCAGTAATCCGACGATACAACACGAAGTACTCAATACATTTTATGCACTCTTAATACTTCAATTTGAGTCCAAACGAGGTCTCTACGACGTCTGGTTCTCATTCTGCAATTTGTAATTGCCAATTTTATTGCCAAATTGCCAAATTGCAAATTGCGCGAAAACTTACCGCTAACGAGTGACCCAACTACGATTTTCGGATTCAGCGGCACAAAATGCTTAGGATAAGACCCTCAAAATACTTCCTTCACCTAAGGTGAAGCGAAAGCCTTTTTTCCGCCCTAAGTGACCCGACTAAAATTTATCTTTTTAAGGTTTCTTACCTAATTGTATTTTCTACGGATGGAGTCAAGCACAGTTTGTCTAATCTTTTGATAATAGTATCTTGATAATTGATCTTATATATACGCAAAATATTCTTCTAAACTATGTATATTTTTGGCAAGCACAACTTCTTCCAGCAACATAATCAATTTAACCACACATCACACATCAAAAACAAGTGCACATCCAGGCTCACTGCCCTCGGAACTCTCGCCAATACAACATTTGGACACAACAAAGAACCCACAGTATACAATCAACATATATGCTCAGTGACGCATTAAGCAAGCCCTGTCTGGACCTCTACCTTACTGAAACACATCACAACCAGTGGCGTACCGAGGGAGGGGGCCATGCAGCCATGCCCCCCCCCCCCCTTTTGCAAAGAATAAATTATAATATATAAATGTATTTATTATATATAGATATAAATAGTATGAACATTTGAATAAATAATAATAAAATAAAATCTGATAAAAAATACGCTATATATTACACCTTTATATTTTTTTATTTTTTTAGTCCTCATTTTTTCTTTTTTTTATTACTTTTTTAGATTTTTTTTTTTTGCGACGAGCGCTAAGCGCTCGTGAGTCTCCTGATACGGGTTTTTCAGGATAAGGCCGACCCGACCCGCCACCATCACGCTTTTCAGAGTTTGTATCTTTGGATCCCGCTTCCGATTGACAGCGTTTTCGCCATCTGATAGCCCCATTCATCCTACAGTTTCGCGTAAAAGGCAAGGTAATTTAGTTTAGATGGAGTAGACATTTCCTTGCTATCGAAGTTCCGGAGTTTCTTTACTTCGGCAAGCTTCAGTGCGACTTGCGCCCTTGCCGGACCCTCCTTCTGGGTTACAAAAAGCGACGGTGCAGTCCTTGTGGCAACTGTGTGTGTTCACGCGGGCCCGGGACTGGTTTTTTAACTAATGCCACAATCTCAGGTGAGTAACAAGCACAGTGGTGGAAAAAGTTGAATTAGCAATGTTAAAAAAAAAATTTGGTCCCCTTAGAGCTAGTCCTAAGCTATAGGATAGGAAGATGCAACCCGGGCAACCTTGGTTACCGGCAACCCAAAACCCACATCTGTTTCGTATAAACCCGGCTCCTCGATCTGAAAGAAAAGAAAACCACACGTCCCGGCACGCGTGCCAACCTGCTGAGCCGGTTGGTCCCCCACCCGGTCCCGGGGCATCATTCTTCTTTTTGCCTTCATCGAGTCAACACCTGCCTGAGTCTCCTGTACACTGTTTGTCCCCTCTTTAGGCCTTGGTGACACCTGCTGTTTTTCGTGTTTCGTGGTGTGTGTGAGTTTTTTACCATTCTGCTTCTAATCCTTCTGTCGGGTTACGGGAGAGTGAGTTTTCCCCCTCTGGGCCACGTGCTCAA